>PVKZ01004983.1:0-64582 GCA_004027375.1 Macroglossus sobrinus | reverse complement strand
CTAAACAAGCAAGATATTCCCTTCCTAGCTTCCCTTGCAGCTAGGGAGCCATGTGATCTATTTCTAGACATTTGTAGATAAGGGAAGTCTTCTGGGAGGTTCTTCTAGGTCCTCCCTGAGAAAGTATAATGACATGAAAAGAGCTCTCTCTGCCTCCTTGGTCACCTCTCTGACTTGTGTCTTTAGACTTGATCATGTGGGGACGTGATGCCTGGAGCTCTGGCAGCCCCCTGGCGACGATGGGGCATGAAAGATGAAGATGTTGATGTAGGTGGAGCAGAGTGATGAAAAGGGCTTATCTCCTTCATTGCATCCTTGAGCCACTGAAGTGGCCTTGGGGCTGCTTTTCTCTGAAATTTTTTTAAGTGATATCAAATAACTGTCTCTCTTAGTTAGCCATTATTATTTTAAGTATTATGTTACATGCAGCTCAAAGCCCTTCTAACTGATGGAGCAGCCGACAGTGAGTGCCACTTCCGGGAAGTATTCCTGGACCCTACAGGCTGTTAGCTGCCCGTTGCCCTGGTGCCCAAGGATTCCTGCCATCACGGTCATTACCACACTCGACTTTTATCGCGTGATTACACGGAGTTCTTGAAGGCCTGCGAGCCAAAGCTGAGCCACAGCCACAGAGACTCCAGTGCAGGGTCCCTGCCGAGGGCGGGGGGCTAGACTGTGTGACCCCCTCCCAAGCTATGCCCCCAATTCCTTTCATGCAAATGTCTCTTTCCTGTGCATGCAAGTCTTTTTTACTTACATTACGTCATAGCATATTGCCAATTTGGGGAAGCAGATTATATAATAGCATAAAAATGACAAGCACAGTGAACAAAACCTTTAGAGAACGCTATCCACAGGCCAGATACCGCTTCACGGATTCGTGTATTCTTTATTATGAGGCCCCCTGTTTTATTATGAAGGCCCAGAGAAGTTAAGTGACTTGCCTAAGGTCACACAGCACACAAGAGGCAAAATCGGGATTCTGAGCCACCTGGTCAGGAACCGGAGACTGGCTCGTAATCACAGGAGTTGAGGGGGTCAGTGGGAGCTGAGATGCTGGCTCTGCTGAGGGCTTGCTGAGGTTTCGGGGTCCACATCACACCCAGGTCTCGTGATGCCAGCTACCAACACCGAGAGGTTGAGAAGGGCCGTGGGTAGGAACAAGGACCCTGGCCTGGAAGGCCGGGCTTGGGCTCCAGCTCTGCCACCAAGCAGCCGTGGAAACTTCTCTCTCTCTCTCTCGCTCTCTCTCTCTCTCTCTCTCTCTCTCTCTCTGCCTCAGTGTCCTCGTCTGAAATGGAGCTATGACAATTCCTACCTCAGGGCGTGGCTGTGAGCATGACAGGACTTCCGTCAAGCACTGAGAACAGCCCCTGAGCAATAGCACACAGCAGCACGTGGACAACCAATAAAATAAAACTCCTTGGAGGAGATAGCCACATCATGTATCCTGACGGCGGGGGTGCGACTGGGGACGCAGACGGGAGATGCTCCCTGTGCATCTCACCTTGAGCAAAGGAAGCCCAGGTCTTGGCTGGATAAGAGCTGGGAGCTGGCGCCAAACCGAAGCGTGCTCGTGCCGTGAGCCACTCGGCTCTGCGCGTACCCACAACCCCTGCCCCTTCCCGTGCACGTCGTCGGGGAGGGAGGGCCCGCAGGCTGGCCTGCCCCGAGCTTCCCACAGGGTGACAGTTAATTAATCTGTTCATTTGATCTCCTCCTTGGCTCAGCGGCTCCCCTTCCTGGATGCTCCCTGCGGTGTGAACACTGTAAACGCAGCCCCGATTAAAATGGTTGACACGCCAGCAGTCTCCGTTCGTAAAACACCAGCGTGAGACTGGCTCTCTCTGTGTTTTCATAGCCGTTTCCTGAGACTGCTGAGAGGGTCGGCAGAGTGAGAGGCAGACCGAGGTGGCTTAATCCCAGGGCCTGTGTACTTCTCTCTGCTCTGCTATACTGTGACCACTGTCAGTAAGAAATAACTGTCTCTGGGTTATTGTGACACTTATATAAAATAAGTACAGTCCCTGGCAAATGGTCAGGCTTGAATAAATGACTGTCGTCGACTTCATTCTCTGGGTTGCCAGTCTTTTAATCCACACAGAGAATAACAATAAATTCTACTTAGAAAATACCTTCGCCTACATACAGCAGTCTCAGTGGTCCTTAGAGTAATCTTGCAAGCCACTGTGTTTTTTATAAAGTTAGCATATAGCACTTGATATGTCCCAGGCATCGTCCTATTTGCCTTCTGCATTTAATCCTAAACTCTCTTGGTCCTATAGCTCTGTGAGGTAAGTGCTGTCATTAGCCCCATATTAAGCTTCCTACTCAGGGTCACACGCAGGTGAGCTGTGGTGCCGAGATGAAATCCATATAGTTATCATCAGGAAGGGACAGAGCCAGACTCCGTCCCACGTCTGTCCACCTCCAGCGGCTCCTGGAGGTGACTGTCCTGACTCTACTCTCTTGCACATCCAGGCATCCCGATGAAAAGAGCCTTGAGCTGATGGTCAGGAGTCACACGTTCTGGACCCGCCGATGCCATAACTGGTCGACCACGCGGTGGACACACCGCTCACGCTCCACGCTTCCTTGGAAAAATCGGGGACGCGTACTCACTTGATCTTGAATCGCCTGTCACTCTAAGCCACTATTTTCCCGTCCCAAATTCGTCACTTCCACCGAATAGACACAGAAACATTTTTGACAGAATGCAACACCCCTTTTTCATAAAAGCCCTCAACAGATTCGGAACGGACGTGAACTTCCTCAAGCTTTTCATAAAGGGCAGCTATGAAAACAAAACAAAACAAAACAAACAAACCCACAGCTAACATCAAACATAATGGTTCCAGCTTTCACCCCTAAGGTCAGGAGCAAGACAAGGCTGTCTGCTCTCACCTCTTCTACTGGATGCTGTGTTCAGGGTTCTAGCCAGGGCGATTAGGCAAGGAACCTACAAGAACAGGCACCGACATTGGAAAAGAGGAGGTAAAACCACCTCTGTTTTCCCGAGGACATGATCTTGCAAGCAGAAAACCTCGCACATAAGAAATCCACTACAAATCAACGAGACCCATACACAAAGATCTATGGTATTTCTGTGTCCTAGCAACGGACAACCCAAAAATGACGTTAAGAAAATGATTCCATTCACAACAGAATCAGTAACGTGCTTAGACGTAAATTTAACGAAAGAAGCACAGCATCACCCAACGTTGTTGAAAGAAATTAAAGACCTAAATGAACAGAAAGACGCCCCCACGTTCCTGGATCAGAAGACCTCATATCGTCAATACGGCGATAGACCCCCGAACGGATGTCCACAGTCCACGCCGCCCCCACCCGACGGCGCGCCGTGGCGAGAGGCAGCTGAGCAGAAGATGGGAAGTGAGAGGAGAGAAGTCCCAGGTGGGCAGGAAAAGCGGCAACCTCCTCGGTCACACTCAGCGAAAGGCAATCGACAACCCAGAAACCAGAAATCGATACTCCCAATCGTGATACACGACCGTAGGCTGACGATAATCTGCGCGCGATTCTCATCTCAAAATTTGCACTCGAGGACACTTTGCGTCATATTTATAAAGTTCAGAGTTGGCGTTCTGTGGCTGTGGTCCCAGGTAGCCATCAGGACCCCCCACCCCCGACAGCTGTAGTCGCTAGATTGCCAAACGGGACAGACAGACGATTTCTTAACCGTGCCTGAGCTCATCAGGATGGAGTGGACCCCCCACCCCCGACAGCTGTAGTCGCTAGATTGCCAAACGGGACAGACAGACGATTTCTTAACCGTGCCTGAGCTCATTTCTATCCAGGAATGCTAAACAGCACCTACGAGACGGGTGGTCGTATGCCTCATGAGCATCAATCATCTCCATCTTCGTGAGTCTCTCGGAGCCACAGAAGTCATCCAGCGGGAAGGAACTGTATTTTCCTTCTCATTCATCCGCCTTGTACTGAAGGCTTGCTGTAGTGCCACGCACTGGGCCAGGTGCTAGGTAGGGTATGGCAGAGACCAAGCCCGACGCTTGCTCAAACCCCACAATTTTAGATATCATCTAATGCAGTGACTCCCATCTGGGGGCCACTTGGATGTCCCTGGGGACACGTGGCAACGTCTGGGAGCATCGTCAGAACTGAGGGAATGCTTACGGGCATCTACGGAGCGGAGGGCCAGGGATGCAGCTACACGATCACGATGCACGGGACAGCCCGCCTCCTCGTCCTACAGAGGGGGAGACTGAAGCCCCCGTAACGCGGCCCCGAGGTCATCAGCGCTGCAGACCCGTGGTCCTGGTTCCATCCTGTCCTCAGTAGATCTCCAGCTTCTGTCTTCAAACCTGAGAGTGAGCACGCGTTTCGACACATTTTACGCTCCCTAAAAGCGATGACGCCATCACAGGGAGGCCCCCTGACGGAAAGCTACCTTACCAGCCACGGAGAAGCCCTCGCCTGTGATCCGCACGCCATCTGCAGGGGACGGCTCCCCACGAGTGACAGGGCTGCCTTGGCATGCTTGGATATGGCCTCTGGGTTTCGTTGGAAAGTTAAAATGCTGTGAAGAAAAGCAGGAACTCAAAAGTTCCCTTGATGCGTTCTTTCTTTCCTTTTCTCGTTCTTGCACAGATCTGACCAATGCACTCTGTGGCCCTACTGCGTGCGTGAGTGCCAGGCTAGAAGCGGGAGGCAGGACGATACATCGTAAACGTGCGGTCCCTCCTCTCAGAAGCTCGTGGTGAACAAGAGATGCACGCACGAACAAGGTGATCGACGTGAGCACGGGGTGGAATGGGGTCTGCCAGTCGCCCAGAGTTATTGGTTGCAAGCAACGGAAACCAGTTTTGGCGTAGTTGAGCAGAGAAAAAAAAATTTACTGGACAGACACCTGGGATGTCACAGAAGCACCAGAGAGCCTCACGAACAAGGCTCAGAAAACAGGCAGAAAAAGGCAGGCTCGGCTGCAGCCAGCATCTCAAGTCGCAAAACCACTGTGGTAAAGACACTGCAGCCACAGTCGGTGAAGGACGGCCATTATGGCTGATCTGCACTGTGCCAGCTCCGGGCAGCACTCCTGCCCCACACCCCTGGAGCCAGCACGTCCGTCGGACGCCACCACAGCTGGGGAAGAACGGCTTCTCCACTGTCCCGGCCTCGTTAGCTTTCCAGATCCCAAAGCAAAGTCTTAGCTGCAAGGCATGCTGGGAAAGTGAGCATCTCACATGTTGAGTTTTGACAGTTGGAGGTGAACTTTGTCTCCCCACAAGCAAAACTCTTATGGTAGAAGAAACTCCTCCTGGGCTTGGCGCAGATGTCACCTTCCAAGTGAGTATCAAATTAGACTTATACAATGTATCAAATTAGACGTATACAATGTTATATGTCAATTATATCTCAATAAAGCTGGGGGAAAAAAAGAAAAAAAAGCTCTAATATCTCCCTCCCCCAGCACTCGTCACCTTTCCATGCTATATTTTCCCCCATAGCACTTATCACTCTCTCATATACTATATGTCTATTTATATGCTTCTAAAAGATACGCTCTAGAGAGAAGGAATTTGTGTCTAGTTTATTTACTGCCTTTTCCCCAATGCCAATGCCAAGAACAGTGCCTGGAAATTAGCAGGCTCTCGATAAATGCTGGTGAACACATGGGTAAAGGGGTGAATGGATTCTCTCAATACAGGGAGAGCTAAGATCCTGAGAATCCGAAATTGCAACAAATGCTCACTACAAAAGCCTATGGGAAAGACACAGCATAACCTAGCCGGGGTGGGGGGGAAATCAAAGAGAGCTCCTCGGAGGAAGTGGTACCTGAGCTGAGTCTTCAGAAGAGGCGTTGCAGACAGATGGGGATCAGGAGGGCAAGATGTAAGCAGTTCCGTGGGATTCCACGAACGTGTTGTTTCACGGACTGGCGTGATTTTGGGGGTGCTCCTCAGCCACACTCCCTGCTTCTTTTCCAAATGTCAGAACTCGGAGGGAGAAGGAACCTGATCCAAAGCCTCTCAGAGCAAGTCCTCTGTAGAACAGAATGGTGGTTTTCCAGAGCCATAAACAAAAGGGTTTAGTCTGAACGTTATTTTGGAGAAAGGCAATCAGAGCGGTGACAGAATAAGAAACGATGCTACCCACAAGGCACAGGAGATTTTCTTCGGTTTGAAGGTGCTTGTGTTATTACCCGGACAGCTTTGGGTTAAGTAATTAGGTTGTCACACCACAGAACTTTCTGCAACTCATCAAAATTCATAGGACGTGGAAGGGCCAGGGGAGAGAAAAAAAAAAAAAAGAGTAGGTAGCAGGGTTATTACTTGAAGTTCAACTCGATAAATACAATTTATTTTCCTATAGAGTCCTTCACACGAAATGTCGCCAGAGGCTTTATGGGCCAACGAGGCTGAGTTTGAACGACTTCAGTTATTTGCTTTCAGAGCCCATGGACTGTTATGAACACGGTCACGTCCTCCTCCACGCGATGAAGTCACAGACAAGCCGCTCGCAACCTCATGTCTGTCACCGGCATTCTCGTTTCTCGCTTCGGCTTTCACGGAACCCCGGCCTGACATAAAGTGACAATTGCCGCAGTCTTTTTCGCCATGGAGGGGACTGCTTCTGCTGCGTTCAGCGGATAGGATCGCTGATCGCTTCTGAAGGGACTTTCCCGAGATGGGGGGCGGGGGGGGGCGGGTACGAGGAGGAAGAAGGAAGCCGAGAAGGGCAGACAGATCCTAACGACAGTGCTCAGGTTTCACGGGACTGATTCGGTCACACCCAGGGGACAGACAGTTTCCTCGGTCCTGGGGATGCAGATGGCACCCAGAGACAGCCTTGTCACCTTGTGCCGTACCTCCTGACACTCAGAGAAACAGTCCTTGAAAGGCGATTCACATCTTTGCCGCATATTTTGCTAGAAACGGCAAAAATTAAAAAAAAAAGACCTTCACGGTACACAGCGAAACTCAGAAATCCTTTTCCCCCAGCTCTCTCTCTCTCTCTCTCTCTCTCTCTCTCTCTCTCCTCTCATTCCTTGTTCCCTAAAACTCCCTCATAAATCAGTCCTTGGCTGTCTTTTTGCTTTGTCTCCTCTCCCTAGCCGGGCTCAGCTCTCTGGCTTCTCCCTGGTTTTTTTTTTTTTTCCTACCATCACCCAGATACTGGGCAAGACACGAAAGCAAGCAAGACGGGCCTGGGGCGGAAGCAGACGGCGGAGGTTTATAACTTAATGCGTTTGCTTTTATAACCTGTCATCGATTCTCCCTTCGAGGAGTGCTCTTCCGAGCACGGCTGCGTTTTAGTTAAACCGAGAGTGTAAAATATTATGTTATCGCCAGCAATTCCCGTTTGTTTATACATTTGCCTTAGAATGGGACCAAAAAAGGGACAAGAACTGTGTCCTTTAACACGAGCAAAGAAGACTTAGGGACCTCAACTGGGATTCAGGAACAACTCCTTCTTTGTGAGCGCGGGGAAAACCCCCGACGAAAATGGACCTGCTTTTTTCCCTAATTCTCTCGGCCAAGGATCGGCTCTTTGAAAGAAACCTAGGCGTCGAGCCAATAATTTTTAAAAATGTGGTAAAATATACACACGTACAATATTTACCATTTTCAGAGAAGAATTCACGGCATTAAGTATGCTCATGTGGTTGTGGACTCATCCGTCCATCTCCAGAATTGTTTCATCTCCCCAAACTGAAGCTCTTCTCTCCATTAAATCAACGCCCCGCGTCCCCCTCTCTCCGTCCCTGGCAACCACCATTCTGCGTTCTGCCTCTAAGAATTTTTACTACTCTCAGCACCTATGTAAGTGGAATCACACAGTGTTTGTTTTTTTTGTGTGACCGGCTTACTTCACTTAGCTTAATGTCCTCAAGGTTAATTCATGTTACAGCAAGTGTCAGAACGTCCTTCCTTTATAAAACTGAATAATGTTCCATTGTGTGTGTGTGTGTGAGAGAGAGAGAGAGTGTGTATGTGTGTATATTTGCTGGAAATGGCAAAGAAAAAAGGCCTTCACAGTACACAGCCAAACTCAAAAATCCTCTCCCCAGCCTGTCTCTCTCCTCTCATTTCTTGTATGTGTACACACACACACACACACACACACACACACACACACACACACACACACTATGCGTGTTTATATAAACTTGTTTATACATTCATCCATTGATGGATTCCATCTTTTGGCTATTGAGAAGAATGCTGCTAGGGACATGGCTGGATTCAAGCTGCCATTTTTGTCCAATGCAAAATTCTGGGGTCTTTTTTTTGGTTCCTGCTGGATTTTCACTGGATAGAAAATGAGCAGCCTTGAACACTCAGGGTTCTACCTCCTGAGTCATCCATAAAGTAGATGTACTGTGGGTGGGCACCAGCCTGTACCCCTCTTCTCTAAGAACTCCCCCATCACCCCTCATCCACAGGTCGAAAGACTGCAGCTGTTTCCATCGGAAGTAACTCCACCCCTCCCTGGACACAGCTGATTGGATGAGGGAAAAAAACCCTGATCAGGGAAAGCCAAGCCATTGGCTGAAATGAGCCAATCACATTCTTCCTCACACAAATTCGGAATTGGCACTCCTAGCTGGGTCGGTTAACTTTGAATATGGACTGGAATGACACCTACGTTCAGGGTGGGTGTGGGGGGCACCCTTGGGCCGGTCGCCATGCTCTCCAAGTCCTCGAGGAGTCAAGTCCTCGAGCCTAGAGAAAAGAGACTTCTGAAGGCTTTGGCTGGGCAGAAAATGTTACACTCCCGGATAAAGAAATATAAAGATAGAAAGAATCTGCCTTTTGGGCAGCTTTCCTACTCCTGCATGTCACGAGGTGCTCGTGCCCCCTTCCGGAAAAGTTCCCCTTTCGCTGAAGCTATTTTGAATCCCGTCTGTTCCCTGCGACTGGACGTGTCAAGATAATCTATTGCGATATTAATTTCTGTCTGGTTTCTCTGCTAGGGGAACGAGAGATGAAAAGGCAATTTTCTTGCTTCCTACCTTCTGGAAGAACAGCTCTTTTTTTTTTTTTTTTTTCCTGCTTTATTGTTTGAAGATCGCACTCTCCAAAGTGGTAGCCACACGTGGCCGATATGTGGTTAGTCTAAATTGAGAAGCGTGCCAAGTGCAAAACACACACACACTGTCTTTCAAGGGCTTAGTGCTAAAAACAGGCGTAAAGTCCCCCACTAATGACTGTGTATTGATTACAGGTTCAAACGGTAATATGTTGCATACATTGGGTTCCATAAAATACGTTCTTACGATAATTTTCACCCCTTTGACCGTTTTAAGGTGGCTGCTAGAAAGCTGTAAATTACGCATGTGGCCCACGTTTTATTTCTCTGGGAGAGTACCACCAGCTGAAGGTCTAGGCCAGCCTTGGTGGGGAGGCGGGGTGGGGGGTGTGTGGCTAGACCCGCCTGGAATTCCAGGAGCCCTTCTGAAGAAAGCCCCCGCCCGCCCGTAGTCACTGCAGAGGGGAGAGAGAGGGCAGGGCCCGGTGCTGTGGATGGAGAAGGAAATAGTATCGCCCCGAACCGAAGCTCCTGGACCAAGTGGGCGGAGGGGGGCAGATGCTATGCGCACCGGAGACCCGGGCTCTTCTCCCTGGCAGCGCCCCCCGGGAGGCAAACCTCCACTGGGGTGACACGTGGATCCTGGAACCAGGACTTTGCTGGCAGTGGGGTGGGGAGGGGGTGAGGGGGACTCTGTATCTGAGCCACTGTGAGGAGCATCTCCCAAAGCCGACAGCTGAAGACCAAGCCCCCGCGGCACCAAAATAAGCTCCGGGATTTGATTTGATTCCACGGGCTGAGGGAGGCAGCCCGACGGTGACAGACGCCGCACCTCTCACCCCTCACGCGGGTGGGGGCTCAGAGCCAGAGTTCATCTGACTCAGAAAAATGAGGGAACGTGAAGTTTTCTGCACCCCAGCACGGCCCTGGGCCCGATTCATGCCTGTTTCACACGTAACCTTTCCCCGGGGCAGCCATGCATCACCTATCTGCAAGCCTTTGAAAGTTTATTCGGGGCGTCCACAGGAAGGCCCCGAGCCTGGGTGCAGCCGGCTGGCTGCGGGGCTAACCTCCCACAGCCTCCAGCATGAAGCCTCGTGACCGATGGATACGCCTCCTTGGACGTAAGCTCAGAACTTCCAAGAGAACTCCTAAGGATGCTGAAGCCGCCACCACAAAACCTCTCCCTGGAAGGGACCCACGAGGACAGCACAGCCCGGAGCCCTGGTCCTGGCGGGAAGAAACGCAACACCGGATGGGAGGGAGGCAGGGCCTGCTCGGGGTCAGGCAGGCAGCCGTCCGCTCCCTCCCTGAACGACGTCCCCGCCATTCCCTCCTGGGCACCTCCAGTGGTCCCCACGGCTGGACCCTCCACTCGGCCACCTCACATCTTCTTTCCCAGGAAGCTGCACGGTGTCCACGGCTCCGGGCAGAGTCTCTCTGAGCAGATGACACGCAGACATCTGATATGAGACATGACAACTCTGCACGGGGGGTGGGAGGGGAAGCCACCTTCGGCGGAAGGGGGTCTGTGGGCACCCACCGTGTGACGTCGGCATGTGACCTGGCACGCGTGCTGTAGCTGCTGTGACCGAGACCCAAAAGGCGGCTTCTTGGCGAAGAGCGTTGCTGTCTCGTGATGCGATCTGAACACGAGCAGCTCGGGGCCAGCGGGGAGGCTGCAGAGGGCCTGTGGCTTGGGACCCTCCCAGCTCAGGGCGGCTGGGGCGCTGCCCTCGACTGTGTGGCCCCGAATGGCTCACCTTCCTGCCTGCACGCCAGCCCGTGGGGGAATGGGGGGCAAGGCGGGATGAAGAAGGCACGTCCCTGTCCCTGTCCTCCAGAGGGACGCCCCAGAACTCTGCCCATCCTCTTCTGAAAGTGAGTGTTTGTCAGAAGCATTCTTTGGGGTTCATGGAGTAAGGTGTTGGGGAGAGAGGAACCAGCGTTTACTGGTACTTGCTGTGTTCCGGGGGAAGGGTTGGAGGGGCCGTCACATTTCACTCTGAAGGGAGGCCGTGAGGCAGGTGCTATTGTTACCGTCTCCACTTACAGCTGATCAACGCGAGACACAGAGAGAGGCTCCTTTGTATTATTTCCCACCCGAATCCGTTGATGAGTCTTTTCAAGGGTGCACGATAGAAACACAGTAATGTAACCCAGTGATCACGGATTTAGGGTCGGAGCCAGAGTGCCTTTATGTAAACCCAGTCAGTCCCCATTCCCAACTAGCA
Source organism: Macroglossus sobrinus (assembly GCA_004027375.1). Taxonomy (NCBI): domain Eukaryota; kingdom Metazoa; phylum Chordata; class Mammalia; order Chiroptera; family Pteropodidae; genus Macroglossus; species Macroglossus sobrinus. The sequence goes on along the minus strand of PVKZ01004983.1, from coordinate 53,336 downwards.
CATGACCTTGGACATCCCTCTCAGAGCCCTGGTTTCCTTATGGGTAAAACAGGCCTAAAAAAAAAAAAAACAGTCTTTCATCTAGAGATGTAATGAACTCGTGTATGTAAATTACTCGGGAGCTGAGACCGCCACGTGTCACACGCGAACAGCGTTTTCCCTTTGACCCCGCCCTAGACAATATTCCACTCTCCCGTTTGAGAGGGCGAGGAACCGGCCCTCAGTCCAGCAGCTCATGACGGGGGGCATGGCCAAGCCTCCCCGATTGCCCTCTGCTCCTTTCCTTCTCCAAAACCAGTCTGAGAGGGAAGCCAAGGTTCGTTACGTGCCCACGAATGGTCCGGGAACCAAGCTCGGTGCTTTAGAACCCACGACTCTGATCGGCCCGCAACGGCCCTGCGTGGCAGGTCACCCCTTCCCCAACGCGCACACGGGGAGGCACGGACTCTCGGCGAAGACGCGATAGAGGTCACCCAAGGGCACGCCGCTAGCGAGAGCTCCCGGGCTTGGAAGCCAGCTCAGTGTGATGCTAAATGCTCCCTACGCTGTGCCCCGGCCACCTCTCGTAATACCTAGAACGATGCACTGAGTTTTCGTGTCTGTCCCAGGCAAAGCGCGACTGTCATAGCTCCCTTGGAGGCAGAGCCTGTCGCCCTCCATGGACTGAGGGGGGAGGGGCTGCATTTGTTGGCCAAGTGCACGTGGCTCGGAGCTCGTGGCAAGTGGCAGAGGCAGGATGGGGCATGCAAACCTCCTGCCTCCTAGGTGTTGGCTCTTTCCTGACGGCTAAAGGCCTCCTGCAGGGGTGAGAGTCCTCCCGTCACCTTGCTGGCCGCGTGGCGGCTGGGCCACGGCGGCTCATTGATTTGGATGCTCGCTTTCACTGTCGGTCAGAATTCAGGACTCTCTGACCCAAACCGAAGCTTCTCTGCATGCTAGGAAAAAAAATAAAAGTACTGGCCTAGCAAACGAGGAGTGAAAAAATACAATTGCAGCCGCGTCTGGACGTGTGCAGGGCGTGCGTTCTAACTCTTAATTTGGCTCCTTCTCCGCCGCCCTGGGGGGAGGCCAGCTCCTCCCGCAGACCCAGGGAGGGGCTTCCCCACGTCACACACTACTTAGCACCCTTTCTGCAAGCGGGCAAGGACAGACAGACCACAAACGGCCGGCGAAACGGAAGCAGAACGTGCAGAAGCAAAAAATACATCTTCTCCTGGACGTCCCGATCCCGTGAGCCGATGAAATGACGCGCGCCCGGGGATGCAGAAGGAAAGGCAGCCCCTGGCCCTGCACCGCGGGGCGACGGGAACCACGCTCTGCCACACGCTGCTGCTGTGCAGGGGACCACAAGGGAGCCAAAGAAAATGCTCCTGCTATCTGAGGCTCTGGCATAGGGCAAAAACGGGAGGAAATCAAAAAAAGCCTTGATGTTTTGCCTTCCTAAGAGGACCCACTGTTTTAATTCGCGTTAGCATATTAATTGCCTTTATGCAGCTGGGTGCTACTAATTAGAAACGAATGGTGTTTATTCATCATAGAAAACCCAGCAGGAGAGTCGCTCTACTTAGCAACACGATGTTAATTTGAGTTTGGCTTTCAAAGGTCATAAACTGCTTGGAATGAAAAGTTTTTTTTTTTTTTCCTCTCCCAAAGAGCAGTTAGTTGTTGCCCTTCTCTCTTTTTCACCCTTTGCAAGGGAAATTCTGGGTCAAGAGCTTCTGACTCTTTCTCTCGGTTCCTCTCCCTGCTGCTCTGGTCCGCGAGAGCCTGTGTCAGCGGCGGGCAGGTAACTGTGCTGACAGCCACTGCTAATAGACGGCTGGCCTCTGCCTCCTGGCCCTCTCGTTTTCAATAGCTGCACTTTTCAGCACGGCAGACGAGCATTTCTCCTCGTCCGTCTGCCTGTGGCAAGCACCCTCCCCGCTCGCCAGAATCCCCGGGTGTGCCTCCTTGCACGTGCCTGGGTGGGAAGGCCAGCCACCCTTGCATTGACCGACTAGTGCTTTCCTATGTCACCCAAGTGTCACTTCTCATTTGGTAGTGACAGCGGTGGAGTGTCCACTGGACCAAGCGTGCAACCCCTGCGCCTCTCCTGAAGCCTGTAACTTAGATATTTCAAAATTATCTTCACCGGGATGAGCCCAAACTAGTAAAGGCTGAGGCTGTATATCTATCTCCCCTGTGGAATAGCTTGCATTCATTGTTGTCCAATTCTGCAACAAAAATAATTGGTATTTATTTAGGTATCAACCCTCATCCTAATTTTTTTTGCATGCATTGTCTCATCTTCCCCTACAACAACCTTAAAAGACAGTATTATCAAGACAGGTGAGGAAACTAAGTCTCGGAGAGGTCCAACAACTTGCCCAAAGTCACACAGCTAGGACAATACGAAGGTGAAAACTGATTATATTGTATCTGACCCCAGATACAATATATCCGAATCCCTGCTTTCCAGTGACTGATCAATGACTCGGGGATTTTCAATGTTGACGAGGACACGGCTGGAACGTGGAGAGAATCCAAAATGGTAAGCAGGTAGCCCAATAACATGACTGCTGGGACATCAGATGCAAACTGAAGGAGGGCATCGCCCCCTACCAGGCAGGCAGGTTAGATGCTCGGTTTTAAAAATCAATAAAACATAACCCATCAAACAATCAAAGAGTTGGAGTGAGATATAGGACTAGAATTACTGCCATGAGGGGAAAGCGTGTCTGAAAACTGAGCCCACACTGAGCAGAGACAATCTGAGATGTGGAGAGAGAGAGAGAGAGAGAGAGAGAGAGAGAGAGAGAGAGAGAGAGAGAGGGAGGAGACCAAATGCTTGTGGAGCTCATCATCTGAGCTCCTGGATCCAGCCCTACCTGCATGCTCACCACTTTTCAAAAATTACTTGAGTAAATTGCTCTCCAAATTCTCCCTGTCCTAGTCCTTAGAATTAAACATCAATTATGGGCCGTTCCATCTTCTGAACTTTTTTAATTCTGTGAATCAACATGGCTTCCTTTCCTCATTAAATTATGAGCTGGAGTTTCTGTCATTGCACCTGCAAGAATCCTGAGTCTACAGTAGTTTTATTCTCTCGTTGTTTTTTTCTTTATTAACAATAGTAATATCTTTAAAGCACCTGGATAAATCATTTAACTGTGGATTTAGAGGTCGCTCAAACTTTACCTCACACCAAGCACAAAAATTAATTCCAGACAGACCACAGACCCGAACCTAAAAGCTAAAAAGACAAAAACTTCTAAAATGGAACATAAGACAACATATTTGAAACCTTGGTTGAGACAAAGATGTCTCAGGCAGGACAGAAAAAGCATGAACCATACACATTTTTAAATGATAGGTTAAACCAGCAACGCTTGGGCAGAGCCAGAATCCAAACTCAGCCCTTCTCCCCCACATCAAAGCCCCCACTGCCTCTCCCATCCTCACTGCTCCCCAGGCAGCCAGACGGGCAACCTACAGACAGACGAGGGAGGGTCCAGTGGGGTACACCACTGGGAGAAAACTTGTCCTTCCTGCATATTGAGGGGGCTGATATTTAGCTGCTTCCCTGCACTGACATTTTATTCGAGGAGGTTTGTTATCTCTCCTTTTGACACCGCCTGAACTATTCGAGACAAGTTCCTGCTTTAAAAAATAATGATAAAACTGCCTGTCAGTGGAAATAAGCCTCGCACGCTATCTCGCTAATAGAAGCAGGAGAATTTCTGAGATACCTCCGCAAGTTCGTTAGGCATGCAAGATTAAACTCGAATTTATCTCGGCTCTGTCACACGCACTCCGAAACCGAATTGCAAGAGGATGGAATTTTCAGTGGCTCAGCCGGTCCCCTCCGGATCAAGGTGACGGAGACCTGGACAAACCTGAGCGAGCCGCCCGCTGGAAGACGGGGCTGCTAATCGCCAGCGGCCTGGTGCACCCCCAACCGATTCAGAGACAGAGCACAGGGGGGGTAAACGGGCAGACTCCGGAGTCGGAGTCTCTGTGTGCAGACCCAGCTCCACGTGCTGTGCCGTGAGCAAGTTTCTTAAACGCACGGATCCTCAGCTTCCTCGTCTATAAAATGGGGTGAACGACAGACCTCCTACTAGGTTGTCGTGGGGAATAAGCAAACGGTTGCAGTCCCCGGTGTAAAAGGAATCCTTATCCATCCAAGTCGGAGTTAGCACAGCGTGTCTTTCCAAGATGCTCACAGGACGCAGCTCAAACTCAGGACCACGCCCGCCAGGCCCCGCACCCTCCCGCCGCCTTGCCCCTTGCTCTGGCCCCAGCCCCTCGTCCATCCCTGCTCAACCGCCTGCAGCACCCTCATGCCCCCCTCAACTCCCCCTTCCCTCCCCCACCCCTGCTGTCGCATGTAAGTCTCTGCTCATCCTGCAGAGGTCGCTTTCTCCGGGAAGCCTCTCCCCGCTCCATCGAGCAGGTGGACTGGATCAGGGGCTGAGGGAAGCATCTCCATGCAGGCGTGAGGCTTGGTCTTGCCAGAGGATGGCACCCCCTTGAAAATGCCCTTCAATTCCCCTGGCCCTACTGGAAAAACCCACAGGCATGTGCCTGGTGTCACCGGGGACTCACCCTCGGTGGATGGGCAGGCCGGGGGTCAGCATCTCCCAGGCTGTTAGGAGGGACAGGAGGGCCACCTGAGGAAGCTGTGTGAGGATCAGACCGCACCCTCTCTCCTTGCAGGCGGTGCCATCGGAAGCCGGGTGCCGCCTGACTCCAGTCCCCGATGCTCCATCCACGCGCTGTGTGGCATGAGACAGGTCAGTCGACCTCTCTGGACAGTGGGTACCACTAGCACCTCCCCCACAGTGTTGTGTGAGGGCCCAATGAGTGAGTGCACGTAAAGCTCTCGGAACACTGCCCGGGATACAGAGCCTTTTCAGTAAACACCAGCAATAATTACTAACGTGACTATTCATCTGTACCTTCCTCCCTTCTCCCTACTGGGCTGTAAGGTCCGAGAGACCGGTGGCATCCTGCATGGTTTATCCACCTGCCCGACGGAGCGGGGAGAGGCTTCCCGGAAGAAAGTTAATCTCTGAAGGATGAGCGTTGCCTGAACAGACAGCAGGGACTCAGACAGATACCTGTACACCAGTGTTCATAGCAGCACCATTCACAATAACGGAGAAAGGTAGAAACGACCCAAGCGTCCACCATCAGAGGAATGGACAAACAAGATGTGGTCCGTCCCCACCATGGAATACTATTCAGCCTTAAACAAGGAAGGACATTCTGACACGTGCTACGACCTGAATGAACCGGAGGTCATTATGCTAAGTGAAATCGGCCACTCACAGAAATACAGATACTCTATGGTTCCACGAATGTGAAGTACATAGAGCAGTCGAATTTTACAGAGACCGAAAGTCGGTGGAGGTCTCCGAGGGTGGGAGGAGGCGGGGGGGAGAGGGAGTCGCTGTTTAAGAGAACAGCGTCTATTTGAAATGATGAAACGTTTTGAAAATGGATCATGATGATGGTTGCCTAACAATAGCACGTGCTTAGAACCCTCAGAAATGGTGAGAATGATCAATATCATGTTCTATAGATTTCACTACAATAAAAATCCCATTGGTCAATCACTGACGGATGAATAGATCAACAGGGTACGTTCATACCGTGGAACACTCTTCACCAGTGTAAAGAAGCTACTGACAGGCCCCACCACATGGGTGAATCCCAAGGGAGCCTCGTTGTACCCCCGAGGGTTCCATGTGTACGAAGTTCCAGCCCAGGCCTGATGATCACAGAGGGGGAAAAATATCAGAAAGGGGCTGCCTGGAAGGAGGGAGCATATCGATTGCAACGAGGCTTTGAGGGAATTCTCTGGGGTGAAGGAAATGTACTACCATCTTGTTCCCGGGGGTTTTGTCCGATCGTCAACATTTATTTAATTGACCGGGGAAGATTCCGTCGCCTGCGAATGACACCTCAACGCGAAGGGGCAAGTGTCCTGGTTGAAATGCCCTCCCGGCCGGAGAGCGGTGAGCTGAGGACAAGAAGAGCATCTCTGCTTCCCCCTGTCTCTGCACCGCTGAGCTATCTCCCGCCCATCTCGCTCTGATGGACACCTCCTTGATTCGGTTCTGTTAATACATTCAGTCAGGGCACATTAATATTCTACAGGCCTGAGAGCGACTCCGTGTTTTTAAGGTGAATTTTCACACCGCCTTTCTGACTACAAGGTTATTCGCCTTCCCCACAATAACCTCCAAAAGGCAAACCTATCACAATAACCAAGTTTCAAGGACATGCTTTACTATAGCCTCAATACTAGACTATAATATTATTTCCAGGATAGGACGCCCAGGATGAAATAGGACAGTCCAGTATTTTAGCTTACAGTCAGAAAATCAAGTTGAACCACGAGAAATTGCCAAAAATAAATTCCATTTATTATTATTTTTTTTTTTTTTGCCAACAGTGGCAATGATACAGGGCTCGAAAATGAACATTTAAACCCTGGTTAATCTTATCTTTTCCTCAACACGCTGTACAGTTACTACAAAGGAAGTTGACCTTCCTTTTAAAAAATTAGAGAAACTTAATAAGCGAGGACAAACAATGAAATAACTTCAAAAGTAGCTAAATAAGTAATTAAATGGTTTACTTAAATACATTAAAGGTGGTTATATAGTAATGGAATAATCGGTTAAAATAATTAGTATGCAAAATATTTCAATTAAATGGAGTTCGTATACCCACATGCTCAAGGTGGCTCAATCCTCTGAGAATAAAAACCAACTCAGGAGTTTAGGTTTGACAATAATAGGAATTCCCAGAAGAGAGGGTAGAATGAAGCCAGAGTATATTGTCTACCGTGGACTATTTAATTTACTGGAGGCAGTAAATTAAAGAAAAATTGCACGTGAAATTAAAAACATGAAGTTTCTGAATTAGACAGATCTGTCTTCAAAGCTCGACTTTTCCCTTTTCTCGATGCATGACCTTGAACAAGTTCTTTAACCCCCTTCGGGGGCTCGTCTGTGAAATGGGAGTGATAATGGATTATCCATTCATTTATTCATCAAGGATGAACTGAGCACTGCATACCTAAGACCTTAAACTGTTCTCTGGAGTACAGCGGTGAACAAACTGGACCAATACGTCTGCCTGCGTGGAGTTTCCATTCGAGAGAAACATAAGAGGCGATAAATCACAGAAGAACATGATAGAGGGTGTTGGAAGATGGGGAGGATGTCAAGGGATTGAAATCTTGCACGAGCAGGTGGGGCGGAATCCAGCAGGCTTTGGGATGGGATTGGCTGTGGGGTTATGTACATGTACCAGTGGGCAATGACTTAGATGTGAGAGAGTGTAAGGGCTCACTGGATGAGTGGACGCTTGGTCAGACTGGTATGGTGGACAGACAAATGGAGTGACAGATGGATGCACCAGAGCCATGCGGACGGACCCGAACGGAGTGACAGAAACGGTGTCTCAGAGCACTCCGAAAAACAGCCTCTGTTGCTGGAGTGACTGACTTTGATCTCGTGTGTGTGGCTGGCAAAGCAGGCATCCTCATCCCCCTCCTGCACCGGGCGACGGGCACCCTGGCAACATCCTCCCCATCCTTGACAGCGAGTTGGACAGGGCTGCAGGGAGCACCTGCCTAAACCCACGTTCGGCCTTCATAACTGCCCATTTCAGAGGACTGAGTATGGATCGGGTATCGAAAGCCACGTGAGAGAATTACTATTGGTCTCCTGGGGGTGCTCAGGGCATGGCAGCACCTTAGACAAAGAAAGGTCTTGCTTTTCCTGCGGGCAGCAGAATGCTACAATGCCTAGGATTTACTGTAGCAAACTCTAGCCAGGAAAATAAAAAAATGAATCGAATGAAACAAGCTTGGCAACGTAGTTACAGCTGCTGGGGCTGGGAAGTTTCCACAGGAAAGAAAAAGTTTAAGATGAAATCTCCCCCCGTTAACTTTCAGGAGGGAAAAACGCACACGATCACACACATGCGCATTTGGAGCGCTCTTCTAGCTTTGGGGATGACTTCCGTCAGGTAGACGAAAGCTGTTCCGTTAGATGGTGTCTGATATTTAAAGAGCAATTCGGTTCCGTTTAAAGGCTGCCTTAACTATCAGCTGCCTGAGCCTATAGTAAGATGAGTTTTAGGGCCAGAGCGGAGGAAGACGGGACAGCGGGCTCCGAGTAGTTTGAGAGGTGACGAGCTTAGAGAAAGTCACCCACCCCCAGGCAGGGCGCAGAATCCCCAGGTGGCAAACTTCTCCAAACACACGTGCTGCCAGTGGCTGGTTCTCACGGGTCTCGACAAGCAGCCACATCTAAGTAAGAAGGTTGTTTGAGGTCCTTCCCAACTGTTGTCAAACAGAGAATTTTAGCGACGAAAGGGAACTTCAAAAAAAAAATAATTGAGCCTGGCCTTACATGTTCATTCATTTCATACGGATTCGAATCCTGCCATACGGCAGGAAGTATGCCAGGCGTAACGGATACGTGGTGGTGGTGGTGGTGTGTGACGCAGAGGAGGACACAGCCCTCGTGACGCTTCTAACTCACAGGGGACTCTCAGGTCACCAGCCCCACCGCCCCGCTGGTCCCCAGCCGGTCGGGGCAGTGGGCTCTGCGACAGGGGCCCCACGAGACACGGATGACAGCGGGGGGTGGGGGGCGTCATCGGTGCCCAGCTGGGGTGGCTGCAGCTCCTGGCATCAGCTTTCTTACCCTCATTAGCTCACAAATACATCCATAACACGAACAAATATGTGCATGTACACCTACAGTCTACAAAACATGTTACACAGTTTCCACAATGTACGTGCATATCACATATAGAATCTTTATCCGTTTGTATAAATACACAGTAACACATTTGATATACACTTTATAATCCAGTAATAAAATGCAAACATGTGAATATTGCACAGACATATATATATACACACACACACACACTCCAGAGCATGTCCCCTGAGGCTGTCCCCTCGTCCCCACCACAAGACGGGTATTAGGTTCACCCCAGAGGGCCGAGGTGAGGATCCAATGGGATTCAGTGCATCAGACGCAGAGACAATAAGTGGTATTTGTTTTTCCTCCACAGCACTTAACGGTAATTGTAATTTGTAATTTGTCTGTCTTCCCCTGCCAGATGTTGAGCTCAGGGAGAGCAGGGACCATCTCCGCCTCTCCGTCCCCTGTCCCCAGAGTCCCCAGTCGCCACCACCAGGGTGGGTGCCCCATCACTGGGAAGGGAGGCGAGTGCCTGCGGGGGAGGGAGTGCCTCGGAAGCCGGTAGATGCAGCGGAGACAGAGAGGTGGTCGCTGTCACCTGCCACCTGCCACCACAGTGCTCTGTGGGGCGCAGAGGGGACCGCGGACCCCAGGGTGAGGCGGGGATGAGAAAGAGGAGAACCAGAACGCAGGCACATTGCTGAGGAGATGCGGGAGGAGCTCTCGGGAGGTGGCCTGAGGCTGACTTGCCCCAGAAAGCGTTCACTCCCTCATTCATTCATTCAACGCATTCATTCATTCAACACATGTTTATGGATTCCCTCCTAAGCGCACTTTATCAAGCACCTAGTAAGTTCGCGTCAGAGTGCGAGAAATAGAGCAGTGAATAAAAACAGACGCCGTTCTCCCTCTCGTGAGACTTAGCCGCTGCCGGGCAGAGACAAATAGTAAGTGAATAAGGCCCTACAGGTGCCTCGTCTGGGATAAGTGCAGAAGGGCATAGAGAATGGTGTGACAGGGGTAGGGGGTCAGGGAAGGCCCCTGTGGCTAGGTTGGAGCTACGAGGACATGAGGACATGGCAGGGCACAGCGGGCCAAGCGGAGGGGGCGGCACGGGCAGACACGCTGGCGTGGGCGCGGCTGACGGGTTTGGCTGGAGCACAGAGAGCGGGGGAGGGGGGAAGGAGAGGGGAAGAGATGGGTAAGGGGGTGAGGCAGGCACCTGCCTGGTCGCATGGGGCCTCGTTAGGAGGGAGCCCCACGACCCGGCGTGTCCACCGCCAGTATCCCTCGAGCTGCCCGAGGACAAGAGCGGGAGAGCGAGGCCACCGTGGGGAGGCACTCGCTGTCATCCAGGGGAGCCCAAGGTGCCTGGAGCCAGGGGTCATGGAGGAGGCAGCCGTCTCTGAAAAATAAAGTCAATAAATAAAAGAACTTTCTCCTGTCTACCCGGGCATCCGATTTCTATCAGAAACCAGAGCCGGAATGAAAGGGGACCTTGAACCTGAGCTGGTCCCAGCACATGCGCTTGACCAACGCCGTTTCCCCAAGGTCACACGGGCGGTTTCCCCAAGGTCACACGGGCGGTTTCCCCAAGGTCACACGGGCGGTTTCCCCAAGGTCACACGGGCGGTTTCCCCAAGGTCACACGGGCGGTTTCCCCCAAGGTCACACAGGCGGTTTCCCCAAGGTCACACGGGCAGGATCTGGACAGAGCCCGAGCGTGACCCCTCAGCTGAGCACCCTCCCTCCTCGTGGCCCCTTCCTGCTCGTCGTTGCTGTCCCTACCCTTCCTGTCTCTGGGGCTTTGGAGAAACAGATCCACCAAGAGCTACTGGCACTGGAGAGGCTGAGGGTAAACATTGAGAGCAACCGGCTTTTTATTGATAATTTATGCATGACACACCGCCTACTTCCCAAAAGGGTTTCAGACAGCTTACAATAACAAGCATCTTTAAACCATCCGCGTGGCCATTAGAAAATATGTTTTCAGAGACCCCTTAACGGCTCGGGGGGAACGCTCGAAGCTCCGCGTCCGACGGAGGAGCCAGGACACCCCGCTTTGTGCGCTGTGAGCACTGCCGCTCGGGGCGAGGTGGCCGGGGAGAGGGGGCCGAGCAGAGGCACAGGACGCGGGCAGGGGGTGCAACGGGACCATGACGCGGAAGGACACGGTGCCGGTGGTGATTCCCCTTCTTAAAACTGGGCCGAGAGACGGCCTTGCCGACAGCCCGAGTCCCCAAGACAGTGCTTCCCCGAGAAGATGATTTTTAAAGGGCATTAAGTCTTTTTAATGCTCGTGGTTGTGCGTTCGTAGAGCAAATACGGGATTTTTAAAAATGCAGCTAATGCATCAAAGCCCCATGTGCTGGTTCGATCCCCTATGCCCGTCTGGATCCGTCTACACCCGCTCGGCCCCGGCTCTGCTCTGCTCTGCTCTGCTCTGGGCAAGGGAGGCCCCTTTGTTGTCTGTTCTTGGCTTGGTTGGGGGCAGCAGCGGCTCCAGTTAACAACACACAGGGCAGAGGAGAGGGGCTGGGGGTAATTGGCATCGTCCCCCTAACCCCTCCTGCCTTACCTCAGCTCTGGATCAACCCCACGGGTCGGGGGTTGGCCTCCCTTCCAGACTCCAGCTCCTTGGGACCTACCTCTCTGTGAACAATCCCTCGGTCACCTCTCTGTCACTGCTCTCTTAGCCCTGCCCTCAACCTGTGGACGCCCCCCTCCATCAAACTGTCCTCAGTGCTTCTCAGAGAGGTGGACGTGGGTACAAATCACCAGGAGGGCTTGTCAAGACATGGGCTCCTACCCCCACCCCCACCCCCACCCCCCCATGCCGGCTCACACCCCCAGACGTTGACTGAGCACGCCTGGGGCGCGGCCTGCGGGGTTTGTCCGATGCTGCTACTGCCCGTCCAGAGACCACCCTCTGAGCAGCTGTCTTTGCTTTAACCCTCTGGGTGTGCCCTCCACGTCCTACCAGCCCCCTACTAATGCGTGCTGGAGACAGTCCAGCAGCGGGGTCCGTCCGCGATGGGGGCCCGTCTGCACGCACCGATGAGGCAGCCACGAGTGGCCTGTAAGCACCGGACATGGGCCTCGTGTGTGAGGACCTGGGTTTTTAATTGAACTGAATTTTAATTAACAAAAGTGCTTAGCTCCGAGTTAACAGACGTGAGCTGGCACCTGCCCCATTCTACCTGGGGCGTCCCCTAACCAGACTGACGGGTGCGTGAGGCACCATCTCCGTCTCCACGCTCGTGCAGGGGCCACTTTGCTGGCCGTGCTGGCGGCCGACGATTCCAGTCCCGTTGTCTCCCGCCTCCGGGAGCCCGTCCAGCCTCCATGAAGTCTCCTCGAGCTGCTTCAGGCCCCTACCCGCTGCCTGGTTCAAGGCCATTGCCGCGTTTTAAACGTAGGTTATGGCAGCGCCCGACTTCTGGGAGCCCATTTCTCTTCCAGCTCCATACGGCTGCAGGACGCACCCCCTGCGATGTATGGACTCGACTTCAATCAACACCGTGGTTTGCTCGTCTCTCCTGATCCTGTGCGTCGACTGGGCTCAGCTGGGTGATTCTTCCGCTCCATGTGGCCGGGGGAACTGCCATCAGGGGCATCAACCGGGATGGAACATCCCACATGGTTCGCTCACGTGACTAGCATTTGGGGTTGGCTGGATGTTCAGATGGGGCTCTCAGCCGTGAGCGCCTCTATTTTTCCCCCAGAAAACCTAACTCCATCAGCCAGAGTGCCTCAGTTCTTACCTATGTGTCTTCTCCACGTAGCTTGGGCATCATGGCTGGGCTCTAAGAGGCAGGAAGTGGGAAAGTGTTTGGAAATTGCCAGGACGTCACTTCTGGTGTATTCTAGTGGCCAAAGCCGGTCACGAGGCCAGCTCAGAGTCACAAGGGAAACAGGTGCTTCCCATACTCATGGGGGATACGTGTTGAGAGCCCCAGCGGGTGTGGGGCGCCTGAAATCTCAGATAGGCCAGCCCTGACACATGTTATATATTTCCTATGCATACGCACCTGTGGTCAAGTTTAAATTAGAAATAAGGCACAGCGAGAATGAACAAGAATAACGAATAACAAAACAAAACAGTTATAACAATATAATAAAAGTTATGGCGATGTGGTCTCTCAATGTGTCCCAAGCGTCTTCTTGCACTGTGCTGCCCCTTCTCATGATTCGTGAGAAGATACAAAGCCTGGGGGACGAGGCGAGGAGAAGGGATGACATAGGCCCTGTGACGAGTGCTGGACAGCTCCTGACCTTCTGACAAAGTCACGTCCTCCCTCCACCCACAAACCGAACGCCTTTTCCATCTCAACTAAGCACTTCGCACACACTGTGGCCAAAATTCTTCAGTGTGAGGCACGACGGCAAATCGAGCACGAAGTCCCTTTTCCTTCTTCACATTTTCACAGATGGGAGACGCAGTCTTAACCGCAGATTGTAGCAACAACCTTGGCAGTACAATATATATATATATTTTTTTTTCCTTTCCTTAGTTCCTTTTCACTTAGAGGAAACACTTGACGACTTCCCCGTGGCATATTCCAATCGCCAGCATCACTGCTCTGGTCTTTGGGGGACATTATTAAGGAAGGGAAGGCTGACTTGCACCCAAGCACCTGTCTACCTCGGCGGTCGACCCGATAGCCCGGGAGGCTGCGGAGTGACTCACGGGCAGGGCAGGGAGCGTCTACAGCGTGGACACGCTGGACAGAGGGATGACTCACCACCCTGGTGGGATGGAGTGGGACTGTTCGAGATTTCGTCAAGCGACTCATAACAGCATGTGGTTTCTAACATATGAATCGTTTCCTGCTGGGATTTTCCGTTTGATACTTCCAGAAGGTGGCTGACCCCGGGCAACTGAATCGGTGGAGGGTGAAACGCGGCTAAGCGGGCACTGCTGTGAAACAGTGTCACACTCGGCTTTAAGATCCCTCACGGGCTCCCACTGCCTTTCCAGCCGGAGCATCCTAAGTCCTTGCAAAACTCCCCTCCTGCCACCCCGTGACGCAGTCCGGCATCCCAGCCACGCCCGCCCACTCGCCTGCGGCAACCACCAGCGGGTTCTCACTCTCCCATCCCCCACTTCCACCTGTCCTTCTCCCTGTCCCTGGAATGTCCTCGTTCCAGTCACTAGCCTAGAGGGCTGGCCTTCAGTAGGTCACCTCACCTCTCTGAGATTCGACTCACGCATGGATCCCCGGTGACCCACTGATAATTACGCCCCCCTCATAAGCGGCTGGCGATCAAGGAGATGTGCAGGATGCCCGGATCGGGGCTCGGCAGGTGCCCCACCTGCCTACGGGGGGTCAGGGGGAGGGGAGGGCGTCTCATCCTTGGCTCAGCATCCTTCTCACCAGTATCACCTTAGTCGATTTGGTACTTTTCCAAGGAAGCTTCTCTCACCGTCTTGCTCTCTACCCAAGGGTTTTTTCCTGAGAAAACCTAACTCTGAATGATTTACAGGGAAAAAAAGAGAAAGGAAGCACTTTTTTCTCTCCTGTGGCTGAGGGAGAAAAGACGGGGGGAGGGACAGACAGCCCAAGGAAGAGACAGCTTTGGATTGATCGCTGGAGTTCTCGAGATTCAGACTCAAGCTTGGGAATGGGGACGAAGGGACTGATCACCTCCCTCTCTCTAGAGACTGACTCGAGGTATATGAGGCCGGTCTCATTCAAGCCCATCTACGGTGCTTTCTTGGCCAACGATGACCATTTGTCACCCTTTGGGAAAAGCACGAGCGAAAGGGAAAAATGATTAGGAGAAGCGTTTCACCCTAAAAGTCCCACAGTCTTTTGGATGAATTGCCTGCCAGGGCTAGAGCCACAGGGACGTCTCAAGTGCTTTACTCGCCCGGGATGCTCATAAATTGTCAGCTTTGACAGCCGGATGCTACACTCACCCGGAGGGACAGGAGGAAGAGGCATAAACATTAAATACATTCTCGCTCAAGTGTGTCCCTGCATTTCCTGGCTGTTCCTTCTCCCAACGTCACTGTCTTCCCTTTTCTTCCTCTTTTTCTTTCTCGTGTGACACGGCACGGGAGAGTCGGAGGCCAGCCGTGTGATTTTGGATGCACTGAGCCAGCAATGGGCCTCAGCAGTCTTGGGTACCCACCCCATGTCTCCATCACTTTCCAGTGCTCTGCCACCTGGTTTTCTCATCTGTAAAATGGGTATAAGCGTGCCTGCCCCTCAGACTGTGACATTTTAAACGGAGGCACACATATAAAAGGCAACATAGAGGAGGCGCCTAAGAAATGGCTGTTGTTATTATCGTTACTGACGTATCGGATGACTGGCACATAGTAGATGCTTAATACATGTTTGTTGGATCAATACATTAGGTAATGAATGAATGAATGCATGAACGAACCCACCACGGCACTCTCATCTCTCTAGTTTTCACTCTGGCCATTGAGAGAGAACTCCCATCACCTCCTGCTACACCCTCTGCAAGCGTAGTAACTGTCAAACAGCTCACACGAGCATCTTTACTCTGAATGTCTTTGCTGTCAAAGGAACCACCCTGAGCTTTATAGCCTAAAACAGCAACCCCGTGATTCTGCTCATGATTCCGTGAGCCAGGAACGCTGGTCTCTCAAGCACTCGCTGCCGGGTGCTGGCTGGGCTGCACTCTGAAGGTTCGACTTGGGCTGGGGACCCGGTTCCAAGATGGCTCACGTGTGGCTGGCAGTGGACGCCAGCTGTCCGCTGGGAGCCCGGCCAGGGCTGCCCCCCAATCACGCCCACGGTGGCCTCGCTAGCATCTCAGTCTCAGGGTAGTTCGATTTTCTCGCATGGCGCCTGGCTTCGCCCAGAGCAAGCGTTCCAAGAGGACGAGGGAGAAGCTTTGCCTTTGATGGACCCAACCTCGTAAGCCTCACCGTGTCCCTTCTGCCATATTCCACGAGTCAAAGCTGTCGCGAGCCCACCCGGGGACGAGAAGAGGGAACCCAGATTCTACCTCTGGATGAGAGGAGCATTAAAGAAGGTGAGGTCACATCTCAAAACCTCCATAGCCATGACGTCAGATGTCTCCGGGGACTAGACAAGTGTAAGAAATAGGTGACACGGGTGTGGGTGAGTAGTTCGTAGGGTGGCGAGACCTTTGGTCCTGTCTGGAGGGACCATCCACAACTGAAGTGGAGTGGGACTTTTTCGGTGGAATTCTCCCATGTCACAAACACGATCTGGCGCCGTGCTTTCTGATAACACAGCAAGGAGTCTGCCACTCATGCTCCAGGTGACCTTGGAGGAACTGTTGAGTACCCCGCTCCCCAAAACAGGAAACGATGGGGACCAGATGAAAGACCTCGTTAGTAAAACGGGTTGTTACCGATTCTGAGAGATTCCGAGAGAAGAAGAGATAAGAGGAATGAAGCGAAGAGTTTCCCAGCACGTGACAGGCACTTTACATTCTGGGCGCATCTAATTCTCACTATCACGAGATGGGCAGAAGTACCTCCCTATCCCAGGTGAGTAAACTGCCCCTCAGAGCAGTCAGGACCTGTGCCCAAGCTCGCACAGGGAGAAGGTGACGGAGTCCAGGTTGGCAGGACACGAGAGCCGACACACACACAAGCCCTCCCCAGGCACGTGGGAGTTACCAAAGCCGGATCATTAATATGGTGGCCCAGATGGGGCCGACCGAGTATGGGGGTCACTGGGCAGATGAAGAAGAGGCGTCGTGGGGGCCGCAGAGCTGTGAAGTGGGCCAGAAGGGTTACCATTGTCCACTTCGGCCATCTCCTGGTTGGTGATCTATATAGTAAATAGATTTATTTAGTAAAAATAAAAGCATCGTTATAGCACACTCTATGGGCCATCTTCTGTTTGTATAGATACGTGTATATGTTTTAGTTAATCCTTCAAGGAGTCCACGTTACCCATGAGGAAACGGAGGCACAGAGAGGTTGAGTAACACGCTCAAGGAAACACAGCAGCGAGAGGCAGAGTTAGGGTATCGCCGGAGGCTGATCGGCTCAAAACCTGTTTTCTGAAAACCCAGGCTCCCCTGTAAATCCTTCCTATATGCCACACGAATCAAGAAAGTGCGAATGGGCTCTGTCTGCCGCCGATATAGGACTGTCGCCAAGAAAGGGAGTTGAGCTGCCACCCCAGGGGGCCGGCTGGATGACCTCAGCGAGGTGCATTCATTCGTTCATTCCGTGTGCCTCGCGAGCCCAGGACTCGGGAATCCCAGAGTCAGCAGCGTTCGGGGAGATGGACGCGTGCTGTCAAAACGCATAGGCGCCAGCGTGCACACACAGTAGGTGTCTTCATGTGCGAGGATTTAGACGTGCCACGAGGACCAGGGTGCGTCTGCTGGCATGCACGGTGCATTCACTCCTTGTCTGGGGCCCGGCTGTGACCATGTACTCGTGGAACAGATAGTTACGAAAACACCGCACCGGGCCGAGCCAAAGCGGGCACGGCAGGAAGTGGGGACGGGGAGCGTGCCACCCGCGAATGGACACACCGGGCTCCTTTCGGTTGTCGGTGACAGGGGACCACTTGTATCTGCTTAAACAGAAGGAGCAGTTTATTTATTTATTTTTTTAATGCCCGGGTGTCTCATGGAACCTAAGGGTAGTAATCAGACTTAAGAGGTCTTAAGAGGGGTAGGAAAGACAGAAATCACGAGAGCCGATCTTCGTCTCGAATACATACCGCATGTCACCTGCCCCTCTCGCCACCTCTCTCTCGCCCTCTTTCCCACGCTCCCCTGCGTGCCCTCACCGAGCGGCTTCTCTCTCTGCGTCTGCTTCCTTTAGTTCTTGGACCGGTGGGAATTCTCGGCGACGAGGAAACCGACTCTGGCTGAGTGACACAGGGAATCGATTAGAAGGATATCCGACGACTCCTAGAATCTCCAGGAAGCCCAAAGAAGAAGACCAAAAAAAAAAAAAAAAATAGGCGAGAATAAGGAGAAGCTAGAAAGCCAGAGGCGGCCGAAATCACGCTCCAGACGGAGCCTGGTGAGGACGCCACTGCTGTCACGATGGAAAAATCAGCCACCGCTGGCCCCAGGTACCGCCTGCAGCCGTGGCCCTGCCACCGGGCACCGCCTTCAACGCCTGCAGCAAGTTATACTATGCGAGTGTCAGTACATGTGTAGACATGCACACACACACACACACACACACACACATACACACACACACCACATTTACCCCTTGGTATCTGAGGGGGGTTGGTTCCAGGGCCTCCCTCGGATCCCCAAATCCACGGATGCTCGAGCCCCTTGTGGGAGATGGCACAGCACGTGCACGTCACCCACACTCATCCTCGCGTGTGCATTCGGTCACTTTGAGAGTGCCGACGACACCCAACGCAGGGTAAATGCCGTCTCATCTTTCTCCCGCACCTGTTCGTACCTGCTTGGTGCAGACGCACCTGCCATCGTCACCCATCACTGCGGAGCTAACCGTGTAGTAGGCGTCGGCAGCAACGTCGCTTTTGTTTCAAATGTTTTTAAGCCACGGTTGGCTGAACCCGAGGATGCAGAACCCACAGATAGGGAGGGCTGACTGTACACGTGTGTATATATGCCCCAAACATGGGGAGGAGGCTGAGGGCGAGACAATGGACAGCCCCCCGCAAATAACAGCTGCTCTGGGGTCTCTCTCTCCTGCTCTGAAACAGGCAGTCCCAGTACACGTGGCTGAACGTGGCCGTGCGACATTCTCCCCGCTCAAGAGCCAGCAGACACTGGGTCCTAATTCCACGTCCCCAGGCGCTCTCTGGTCTGATCACTCCACCCCGAGTCGAGCCTAAGCGCAGGGCCACGGGACCCGAAACAGCTCAGGGGCTCTTCCCACTGAACCCAGAAAACAAGCCTCAGAGGAAGGGAGACCCGCCTGAGCGGACACCCCAAAAAGACACTCTCGGCCCAGACTCAGAGTTGAGAACTGGACGACGGTCCAGAGGCTGGAGGCTCTGAGATCTGGGAACATACTGGGCCCGTCCCTGCAGTCCCCAGGATGCCACGATCCAAGCACTCGCCCTCAGCCCTCCGCTGTCCTCCCTAGTCCCCGAGACGGGTTGCCAGTGACCGATCCCTCGCTCCGGCTGACGCCCACGGCGCACATTTCTGCAGCCCTCGCTGCCCTGCTGCTGCTACTCATCGTCCATGTCTTTTATTATTTTTCTGTGCATCCTTGAAGCCACCTGTAGTGGGCAGTATTGTCATCACCCTCATTTTACTGAGAGAGAAACTAAGATTTGGAGACGTTCCCAGGCCTAGATTTTTTTTTTCACCCTGCAGTCAGAAGAGGGGGAGCCAGGATGGGAACCCAGGGAGACTGAAACCGAAGCCAGCGTTGGTCAGCTGGACACCATCTCATCTCGCCTTGCCAGTATTTGGGGACGTGTAAGTCTTCCCCTGTCCTGTGACCGGTGCCTCGGGGAAGGTGACGCTGTTTCTCTAGTTTCATCGAAGTGTCTTCCTCCCGCAGGGGTCTCTTAGGGAGCCACCCGATTTTAAAGTCAGCGCCCACACGCCCACCACAGAATAGAATTCAACCTCGGACTGTCTGCCGTGCCCCATGCAAGACAGCCTCGTTACCATAACTCCCCCCAAAGAGGCTTATTATAAAAACGTGCACCCGTAGTGAAGATAATGTAAGGACCACCTAAAAAAGACAAATCCATCGTTCTAGACTGAATGTTTGCATCCCCCTAAAACACACAGAAATCGCTGGTCCAATCCAGAGCAGAAGAAACTTCGGACAGTGCTCCAGGAGCACTAGGACCCCACGCTCTCTCAGATGTTCCTTCCTGGGTGCTCATTCACTCATTCACTCACTCACTCATTCATTCATTCATTCATTCATTCATTCATTCATTCATTCATTTGACTCTTACTCACAGAGCATTCACCAGGAAAGAGAGCACAGCCCAGAGGCACACGTGGGATAAGGGGGTCTCTCTCGGCACAGAAAGATCTCAGAAGTCTCATCACCAAATGCCATGGAGGATCTCACTTTGAAAAACCCAAAGTCACGTTCGTGACCATCGGGAAAACGTGAGGACAGAGAGGTGGTAGAGGGTGTTAAGGATTGTTGTTAATTCGGTGACAGTGAATCATAAAGTATGTAAAGTACAGCCTTGATGGCTGGTTTCTCGAATATCAATGGCAAGCGGGGAACACGGAGATGGGGAGAACCCATAGGTTAAAACAGATTTTAAAGACAGCTCAACCCATTGCAGCGTACGGTCCTCGTTTGTACGCCGGTTCGTACAGACTGTGCAAAGGGAAAAGGGAGGGGGAGAAAGAGAGAAAGAGAGAAAGAGAAGGAGGAAGGGAGAAAGAGGAGACTCAATGAAACGCTATGAGACAGTTGGGAAAATGTGACTGTCAGCTGAATAGCTGAGGATATAAAAGAAGTGATCATAAAATGTGTAGGGGTGATAATGGTATTATATCTGTGGTTTGTTGTTTTTTTAAAGATACACACTGAAATATGTACAGATCAAATTATAAAATGCCCAAGACTTGCTTCGAGCTAATTGGCAGGAGAGAGGAAGGGGACTATAGATGAGCGTGTAATGCACAAGACCACCCAAGAATTCCTAACTGTCAAAGCCGGCGATGTGGACAAGAAAAGTTATGATAGTATCATCTCTACGTTGCCCTAGTTTTGAAATTTCCCCAAGGAAGTATTTTCGAACATTCGCATGAGTCAGAGATACAAACTGGCATTTTTTTTTTTTTTTGGTGAGACAACATGATGTCTTGGAAATAGTCCATAAAAAAGATTTAAAATGCAGGAAGAAAGATTAAATCCTATGACCGTAACTTAATTGCTGAAGCTGAGTGACAGGTAGGTGTGCATCGTTCTGCTTTTTCTGTTTTTTTTGTTGAGGTTTGAAATTTTCCTTAATACGAAGGAAGAGGAAAGAGCTTGGACTCTGGGCCTACAGTGTCTCGGTCTGCACGTGGCTCTGCCATTTATGAGCTTGGTGGCCTTCAGCGACGGATGCAGTCCCCACCTCAGTCCCCTCATCTGTAAAACGGGGTGAAAATAAAACCTATGTCCATAGCAGCTGTCCTTGTCATAGCCCCAAAACTAGAAACAAGCAAATGTCCGTCAGCAAGCAGGCGAGGAGATACATCACGGTGGATACGTACCATGGAATGCTACCCATAATAAAAAGGGGTGCACGCTGATAGAGGCTACAAAATGAAGGAATCTCAACTTCACTATGCTCCATAAAGTAGCCAGACCCCCCCCCCCAAAAAAAAGTCCATATTGTCTGATTTCATTGGCATAAAGTTTTAGAAAATGCAGACATGCCTACAGTGTGAGAAAGCGTGCCGGGGGATGGGGGTGACAAGGAGGGGTGGACAGAAGGATTATGAAGGGACAAGGGGCGCGTCTGGGGTTGATGGATGTGTTCATTCCCTTGCTTGTGGTTTCTTTATCAAACTGTATACTTTAAACATGTGTAGTTGATGGTATGCCAACTGTGTTTCCATGAAGCTACTAAAAATACAATAAAACTTATCCCAGAAAGTTGTTTAGATTAAGCCAATTTATATGGGTAAAGTGCACCGAATCATATCATCAGGCCCCTGGCTTCCCAGGAGGGGAGAGGAACAAGTGACACACAAGTGACATTGCAACAGGAAAGAGCCCCGGGGACGGGGGACACAAGTCAGTGTGGGCTTCTTGGGAGAAGAACTATATCAGCGGAGGCCCGATGACAGGAAAGGGTCTGAGGGGACGATGTTCCAGTCAGAAGGGAAGCAGGTGCAAAGGCCCTGGGCACGGCATGGCCAAAAGCACGCACGATACCGAGGGCACGAGGGTCTGGGCGAGGGGAGAAGGCGGGGGGAGGGGGGAGGGGACTCGCTGGCATTTCCTGCCCCTGGGAGTGGGGGCTCTGTACCGAGCATCTCACGACCCCCAGCTCACGGACACACGACAGCACACCTGCGAGGTGGGCGCTGCTGCTGCCCTTCCTGCTTTGCCTGCGAGGGAGCCGAGGCACGGGGCGGCAAAGCCCGGACCCCACGGCGGGCGGGGATGGCAAACGCGAGCCTGGATGACGTCCGCTCTCAAACGCGGCCTCCCGCCCCGACACCCCTGACAGTATCAGGGGCATCTGTGCAAGCGCCGAGCAGCTATCGGGGACAGCCTGGCGCCAGCCCGAGCCCTCCGCCTGAGGGTGAGAACCAGGGATGAAGCAGACCCTGGGAAGAGGGATGGCTTTCCTGGAGTGCCGCCCGTGGGGAACATCGCCACGGCAAACGCTCTCCCATCCTGCACGTAACGGATAAGGAAACTGAGCAGCAGAAAAGTCACATCACTTGCCCACGGCCCCGCGGTCACCGGCGGGGACGTCCGACTCCCAGTCCTGGGCCACGCCCTCTCTGGACCCGAGTTCTCCCGCCAGGGGCCAGCGCGCTCTGCTCCCCCGGCTTTCCGCTGCCCAGCCTCGCCTCTGCAGGGCCCTGGAATGCTGTTTCCCCTCCCTGCCACCTCCCGGCATCCCACAAGGCAAGGCTGTCTGAGGAAGGTTCTCTTGACCGCTGGGGGCCAGAGAGGGGAGTGAGGGGCACAGCAGCCTTCCCCCTCTGGAAACTGGGCGTCAGGATCCGATGACACAGAGCTCTCCCGTCCACTCCTCCTTCCTATTGAATTAGCCCTGCTTGGCACAATCCCTCTTCGGCCATTGTAATGTGACAAGTGGCTCGTGGGATTGGGTTTAATGAGATGTAAATGATGGGATTCAATAAAGACCTGGGGAGCCTTTCGGTTCTCACTGGAGGTGCGGGCCTCAGCCCTGGAGCAGGAGAGGCCGGAAGCCCTGTCTGCTCCCTGTGTGTGGGGGGTCGCCCCCCGCCCCGGCTCCTCGACCTCCAGCTCCGGGAATCCTGCCGGGGAGAATGGGAGCCCCACCTCCCTCAGACCGTTAACCACTGCGGGCTCTCAGCTTCGGGGTGCTCTGTCCAGGACGCACCCAGCCACTCCCAAAGCAGGGTCACCCCCTTTGCACTAGAGTTAAAAAAAGTGGGTGTAACACTCCCGGGGGGCAGGGGTGCGGGGTGATTGCCGGGTGACTTCCTGGAGGAGGGGAGCAGGGATCCAGACAGGCTTGCGGGGTGAGCCTTAGAAGGCCCTTACGTACGTTACCTTATACACAATTCTTAGTGTGTGATGTCCCATATATGTTAAAAACCATTCGCTGTGGATCCGAAATCCAAATTCAAATGGACGTTCTGTATTCTCCTCTGCTCAACCTGGCAAACCCTAGATCCAAAACAAACAGGTCTCTCAGCCAGGGACAGCTCACCTCTTGCCCTGTAGGAGCTGGGGGGGGGGGCGGGGATTTTATAGCCCAGGCGGTGTGACTTGTACGAGTCACTCAACCCCTCTGGGCTTCATCTCCTCGTGTGTACAAAGAGAGACAATAACAGGACCCGTCGTCTCAGGTTTGGGCGAGTTCATACGCGTCACGTGTTACATGCTTTAATGTCTATCAATTGCTCGAAACGGTCCCCAGCACCCAGCAGGCACGCTACAGGAGACGGTGAGGATGGCAGGGATGACGGGGAGGAGGAGGAAAGGACAAAAAGCACAGTGCATCTATAAGAAGGCGTAACGATGACTTCCTGTTGAAACACAAAGCAAAGACACTCCCCTTCCTGTGGCTCGCATCCTCCCGTGACGGTCCCAGCAGACGGGAGTCACCGCGCTCTTGTCCTGTTCATCGCTTGATTCTCTCGCCTGCCACACACGAGGTGCTCAGCCACTCTTTGGTGACGGGAAGAAAAGGGACAGAAGGAAAGGATGTTGGGGAAGAAGACTCACACGGCAAGACAGGAAAGGTGAGAACCAGGAGGAGAGCTGAGTCGGGTGACGCAAAAGGAATTCCAAGACGATCAGAAAGATGGACCGGTCCAGGACGGGGGACCCACCGGGGTGCAAGGGAGGGACAGTGGAGCAGGACGTCGGAGACGCTGCTAAGAAAGTGGCTTCGGTGACGGACGACGGTTCCCAGACGTGACAGGGAAGGAGGACGAGAGGCCGCGGCCAGCTGTCCTGGGAGGAACCACGGCCACGGGGAATATCCGAAGGACGGGAAGATGTGACCTGAGCGTGAAGTGTTTCCGCTTCGGACTTGTGATGGGTCTGAGCCCGGTGACCACGGGCTTCCGGTCACGGCCAGAGGCATCTGAGTCCCACTGTCTCACCTGACACGTGACCGCTCAAGCTGATCGTGTGAAGCTCTGTGACGAGCATGTTCTCTGAACCCCCGCAACGCCCCTGAGAAGGACGCTCATTACCCCTGTTTCAAGGATGAAGAACCAGAGCCCAGAGGTTGAATACCTTGCCCAAGGTCACGGCACTCGTTAAGGGCGGCACGAGGGTTTGAACACCCTGGTGAGCCCCAGGGTCCATGATCTCAGCCGCTTCACCTGGCCGGGCTCAGGCAGAAAAACAGAGGAGGGAGCCACGACCCACCCAGGGTGAGGGGTCAGGAGGTCACTAACCCACCTGTGGGGGGCACCTTTGGTGAAGTGCCCGCAGAACCCACTTCCTGGGGCGGGGAGCCAGCCCCCAAGGTGGCCCCCAGTGATCCCCACCTCCTGGTCCTCACACCCGTCCATCGCCCCCCTCCCCTGTTGTCCCGGCACTGGTCTGTGTGACCAACAGGAGGTGACAGAAGACATGGTAAGTCGCTTCTGAGAGTCGGGTACACAAGACAGTACGGCTCCGGCCTGGGCCTGCGGTTCCTCCTGGATTGTTCCCTCGGGGGGGACCCCGGGTGCCATATTGTAAAGACACACGGGCGCCCAGCGAGGGGCCCACAGGGCCAGGAGCCCAGGCTTCCAGTCAACAGCCAGCCAGGAGCTAAGGCCACCAACTGCACACGGGAGCCCCAGGGCGTCTCGAGACCTGAGCCGGAATCAGCCAACCAAGTGACTCCAGATTCCCGGCCCACAGAAGCTACGGGAAAATCAATGCGTGTTGTTTTAGGCTGCAGAGTTCTGGGTAGCGTGTTACACGGCGATGGATGACTAACAGCTCTGCTAACTAGTCTCAGCATCGAGGTAAGGCCACCTCTGAGGCCCCTCTACCCTCAGCGTCCTCAAAAACGTTTTTCACAAGGCAGACGAGAAAAAAGACATATCCTTAAAACCCGGACGGCCCCTCAGTTTAGGCCTTTCGGCTAAGAAGGGACTCCGGAGACCGACTCTAGCCGTGTGAGCTTGGGCTCAGTACTGATGCTCTCTGAGACTCAGTCCCCTCTGCTTTGAAAAGGGGCTGACGTTAATTAGCATCCAGCTCAGAGAGCCGTGCGGGTGAAACGGGATGATGGCCACCACGAGCGTACACGAGCCCGACGCAAAATAAGTACTTAACAAACACCGGCTATTGAGGTCTTGCTGCTTTTTGCTGGAGTCAGTCGTGGTAAGACTGGGTAAGAGCTGAAAAAAAAAATTATAAGAATCTTTGCTACCTAAATTCATCTGTTTTGAGACTAGATCGAGGTTTGAAGTGAGAGAAATAAATCTGCCAATGCAATGCCTGGTAGAGGAAAAGCTGAGTGTGTAAGGTGCAGAAAAATCACCCCCACATGGCGCTTCTGGGTGCCCCCCACCTCCAACGCCCTCAGGTGCACTTCCGACATCAGGCCCGGAAGCTGGCAGGTGGCTGCCTTCCAGGCGCCGCGCGTCGTCGCCTCTGAGCTGGGCTCCTCGGGCCATAAAAGACGTGAGTCAACAGCTTAGTCACTGCTGACACGTTGCGGAGATTGGATTATGAAAAAAAAAAAAAACGAACTCAGAGGCAGAGGCCTCCACCGGCCCCCCCCCCCCCCCCCCCCCCCCCCCCCCCCCCCCCCCCGGCCACTGGAACTCCCTGGCTGCTGCAGAGTGGTCCCCAATTCAAGAAGGGCAGGCAGGACATGGGGAATGCAAGATGGCATCGGTCCTATGTTTGAAGCAATCCTCGCTAAGGGCTTCTTCCTCGTGGAAAGAACTGGGACTCCAGGGTCCAAACGGAGCTCAGCTCCAGCCCCTCACTAGCTGTGGGCCCTTGGGCACGTGGCGTCCACATCTGGTCCTTGATGGAAAATGCTGAGAGATGATGCCGACCCAGCAGGGTTTTGTGAGTCTAGAACAGGATGGCACGGGTGAAGCGAAGTACCTAGCACACAGTAGGCCCTCAGTAAATGGTAGCGAGACATGGACCAGCGTTTGCTCCATGGGGATAATAAAACTGCCTTCGGGGCATTGCTATGAGGGTTAAACAAGGCGACAAGCAGAGTATCGGGCACACTGAGCACATAGTAGGTCCTCCACAAGATGAATTTCGGTCTAGCAGTTCCTAAAATCTCTCCTACTCCAGAGAGTCTTCCCAGAGCATCTGGACCAAATCTGAACACCACCCATCATGTGAGGCAGGCAGGGGCGAGCTGGTCACCACACCTGCGCATGACTGGACCATGGTCCCGGCCTCTCACAGTTACACGTGGCCATGGGACTGAGTTCCAGGCAAAGGCTGTGGACGGAAGGGACGTGAGCCAACCCTGTCCCAGCCCTGAAGCCCTCCCTCGATGCTCCTCTGCTCCCGCGTGGCCCCTCCCGCCCTCCCGATGGATGCAGAAGATTCTAGGGCCCCAGAGCGGAAGGAAGGGCCACAGGATGGAGAAGACCTGGTTCCCGGCAGCGTCCTGGCAGTGAACGACCACCCCAGGGACCGGGAACACCCACGTCAACCTGGGACGTGAGCAAGAAGCCGACTTCTGCGGCGTGACAGTCGGGAATCCCACCTGAAGTGACCTCCCCCACAAAGGGGACCAGATGGAGCAAGAGAACGTGGCTGCTCCAGACATCTGGGAGCCAGGGGTGCCCCCGGGAAATGTGCATGCTTTGGACTGCCTTGCCATGGAAGAAAAGCTCGTGGGGAGACGCCCCCCACCCCGTGACGACACGCAGCACCCCCGAGGGCTCGCTGCGAGCCGGGCACCCCGGTGAGCACGGTGCGTGCTTGATCTCACACGTGCCTCTTCGTACCCGTCGGCGATCGAGGCTGTAAGTCCATTTACCACGGAAGGAACTGAGGGCCAGGGACATGAAGTGACACGTCTTCATTTCAAATGAAGTGGCATGACATGACGACAGCTCCGTTTTGCCAGGAGAGGGGACGGGAATGGGTGCCCTGGGAGCCTGTGGGGGAACAGAAGGGGCCCAGGGGTGCTGAATACGAGGAGAGGAGACCGCTGCGGTGTCTGGATGCTGGGGGACGATCAAGGGGCCGGTTAGAAGCAGTCACCCAGGTCCTCCCCCCGCCCGGTGCCACGTGGTTGCCGTGGGCACGTCATGCGTCCGCCCCGCATGCAGGCACGGCCGCGTCTGTGGTTTGGGGAGCTTCCCCTACCTTTTTGAACTCTCTACACTCGTCATCCGATTCTCTCTCTCCCTGTGTGACCGCGGGCAGAGGACTGCACCGCCCTGAGCCTCCCTGCTCCCACGCACCACACAGAGACGATGCACCCACGGCGTGTCGTGCGCGCTGGGGGCAGCGGGGTGTGCGCACGTGTGCGTGTGCGTGCGCGGATGCCCCGTCCGTCTGCGCATCCTCCAGAGAGGACGCCACCTCCTTCGGGATCAGAGGGATGGACTAACGTAACATATTCCCAGTCAGCGAGGCACCCGGCACGGAGATAGCGCTCGGCGAGTCTCGGCTGGTGGTGTCCTTCCCAGCCGCCCCCCGCCGGCATTGAACCGAGGCGAAGGAGCCCCCCGTGGGAGCCCCTGGTTCATCTCACACGCCTCAGTCTGTGTCGACACGGGGGGGGGGAGGGATGACACTGCCCACTATAGGAATTTTTTAAAAGCTCTGAATCATGCATCAAAGTATTCTATAGATGGTAACAAACATTTAAAAGGTATGGATTTCGAGTTATCTGGGGACATGTCCTTTACACTTCTTGTTAACAGAAAACCGATCTTGTTCCTTTAGTTCCCCTAGTCCCCAACGGTGAAGGAACCCTACTATGTGAAGACTGGCACATAGTAGGTGCTCGGTAGATGCTGAACAACTGAGTGGATGAAGAACCGTGTGAAAGGATGAGCTGATCGTCTGGGACTGTTTTAAGCTTCCAGAACTCAGGAGCTTTGTCTCGGCTGCGAACTCCCCCCGGCCACGGACCCCGGGGTGTCGCGTCTGATTGACCCCATGACCACGACGAAGACCTTCCAAACCCGTTGCCGTGGGCACGACAATAACCATCATCGAACGCTCTACTTTCAAAATGCCTTTCCAGCTATCGCTTCACTCTATCCTGTCAGCTCCCTCAGAAGAGCTGTGATTTTCATTTCGCAAACGGAAAAAAGGAAAAATGGGAGGGCGAGAGAGGAAAGGCCAGTCGTCCGACTCTGCAAGCCAACGGCCTCGCTGGAATCTTCAGGAGAAACGTGAATGCTGGTTCTTCTTTCCTCCTCGGGGCGTCTCGATTTAGGGATGTGGAAGCATGACCTCCTGCCTGCCAGGGTCACCTCGGAGGGCATTCCAGGTCGGATAGTCCCTCTGTATAGCTAAATGGCATCATCTTCCAAACGACCGTACGCTTTGAAAATCAGGACATTGTCCCGGGCTCCTCACAGTCTCTCAGTGGCCCTGCAGTCGATATCCCATGCTCCTGCCTGCACTCGTCCGCAAACCCGTCGCCAAGTCTGGAACCTTCTTGTCTCCCTCCATTACCCCATCTGGAGACCGGCCATCATCACTTCTCAACCCGATGACTTCCACTCTCTGATGGGCCATCGATCCCCACCGCTGGCCCCTCTGCCCTTTGCCCTCAGGCCGAGCCATCTCTGAAACATGTCCGTTCACGCCACAGCCTTAGCTTAAAATCCACTCTTCGCCATGACCCACCCTGCCCTTCAGGATCTGCCCTCTCTGCATCCCCAGCTTCCTCTCTGGCCTCATCCTCATCCTCACATTCCCACCGGAGGGACGTCCTTAAAATTCCTAGAGCTCTCCCTGCTCGCTCCAGCCTCTGGCCCTTCACACACACACACACACACATACGTCTCGTCCTCCGGGAAGGCCTGCGTCCACCCCGCACCCTCTGTTCTCCAAGACTCGGCCTAAGCATCGCAGCCTCGAGGGTCTCTCCCCGCTCCTGCAAACTCCGGGGCCTCCCTCACCATTCGCGTGGGTGATTCGCGCGGCCCCGTTACGGTCGCGAGAAATAAGGCCGTACGGAGCCACCGCTTCCCAGGGCATTCCGCTCCCGTCCGGAGTCCTGCCACAGACTCTGGATTCCGGGGCAGCGGAATTCCTCCTGCGGTACGCCCAGGAGGAAGCTCAAGTTCAACAGCGTTCACGGTGAGAAAGAACCACTCTCGCCAACACAGAGGGAATGGGTAACTTTCCCACGGTGTTTGGGGGTCCCCTGAGGTGGGTCTCACAACGCTTCACAGCAGCACACACAGCCTTCTCCCACTTTGCTGGGACAGATGCCCCTCAGATGCCCCTACTCAGATGCCCCCACTGCTTGCCTTCCTTATCTCCTGCAAAAACAGCTTAGCACATCCCGAGGGCCTCCCTCCCTAAGCCCATACAGTAGCCACGAGCCACGGGTGGCTCCCGTGTGCTTGAAATGCGGCTAGTTTAATTGGGGGCTCTGCCAGAAGTGTAAAACACACACTGGGTTTTGAAAACGTCATTCGAAATAAAGAATGCAAACTAGCTCGTAACTAATCGTCATAGGATAGTCTCTTAGCTATAGTCTGTCAAATAATGATTTCCCTGGTTTCTTTTTCATTTTTAACGTGGGCGCCGGAAGTGTAGATGTCCTACGCGGCTCACGCTGCCTCGCTGGTGGACAGCATCTGTCTAAGGCCCCGAGCTCGTCGATGGCAGCTGTCTGCTCAGGAGGACTCTCAGTGGCAGGTTTAATATCCGTCTCCCCGTCGCATGCCATGAGGTGGAGACACGATAGCTCAGAGGTTCATCGTCCGTGAGTCTGTTTCTCCGGTGACGCATTGAGGCGGCGGTGTTCTTCATTTTGACAGGTGGTTTCGGAACCCCACAAAGCACTGGCTCTGGGATCCGGGGGTGGGGTGAATAAAATGTCTGGAACGAGAGGAACTTTACGATCCCCTCCATCCCTAAACATCCACGGGACCTCCAATTCCCGATCTTCAGTTGCACAGTTGTTGGGAGCCATTTCTGCTGCCTGTCTTGCAGACAGGGTTAAAGTTGCCTGCAAGCTAGAAGTTTGCAAGGCAGGTAAGCTCATTACTACTGAAGGAGGAAGTTTGGCTTCATGTAAAGAGTGGAACGTCCCTTGCCCCAGGGAATGGGAGACAGAGAACAGGATGAAAGAGGTGGTGAGAGAACTTATGTAAATGTCAGCAATTGTTAGAATATCTGTGGATTTTGCTTCCCATGCATTTCCAAGAGTATAAATATACTGTCCTTAATACACTCGGGGCACAGTATTTACTGTGAGCCCTCCTGACTCTCTCTCTCTCTCTCTCTCTCTCTCTTTCCTCTTTCTTTTCTCAATCCTCACTCCCCCTCTCAGGAACTGTTCGATCTTAGCCGGCGGGCTCCGGCACACAGTCTAGGTTTCTTCCACGTGGGGTCCAGACATAACGAAGCCACGATCTTGGAACTTGAAAGATACTTTTCCATACAGATTGCATCATAAAATAGTTAATATAAGGTTCCAGACTACCCTCCACACACACACACACACGTGTTTAATCGATAAGTACAGCAACATCTATTCTGTACAAGACATTGTGCATTTTTTAGGAGCTGTCTCGTTTAATTTTCATATCAATGGTGAGAATGGGACACTAATATATCGGCTTTTCAGATGAAGAGGCTGAGCTTCAGAGAGGTTTGGCCGTTTCCCTGGTTTGCACAGCTAGCAGACGGCAAAACCGGTGTTTGAACAAAGCTCTGTGTAACAGCCGTGGAAGGTTTCGCGAAGCTAAGGTGAAAGTGGAGACAGAAGCTCTTCTTTCTTTCCGTCTACGAGGCCCTCCAGTAGATCTTCTTGCCAAGTCCCTTGCAATCTGATCCAGAGCATAAGCGTTGGAAGGACCCTGAAATAAACGGGGCCTTTTCAGTTACAACTTGCAGCTCACAGGGGACAGAAAACCCAGCGTACACGGGAGAAACAGGAGTTGTGAGTTGCAAGTTGTAACATCTTTGCCACACAAAGATGGGGATGGAGTCAGAATTATCGGCTCGGCACCTTCAAAGTCCAGGGATATGTGGCTTCAGGCGCGGCTTGCAGACAGATAGATGCCCAGCCCACGTCTTCAGCATCTGGCATCCTCCTATCTCTTCGCATCCCTCAGCTCCTGAGCCCTCTCCAGGCATTTCACTCCGCTGTGCTCTTTTTAAGCTCCCACCACCGCTCTCTTTCATCTCTCTTCCCTCCACTGGTCAC
Source organism: Macroglossus sobrinus (assembly GCA_004027375.1). NCBI lineage: Eukaryota > Metazoa > Chordata > Mammalia > Chiroptera > Pteropodidae > Macroglossus > Macroglossus sobrinus. The sequence goes on along the minus strand of PVKZ01004983.1, from coordinate 22,162 downwards.
AGAAAGCTCCCCAATTAGCTCGGACTGGTTTGAGGGTCACACGCCCATCGATACACACATCGCTGTGGCCAGGGAGATGAAGTCCTCTGACCGGCTAAGCTAGGACGTATGGCTCACTCTGGGGCCTGGGGAATAGGGTCAGTCCCACCCTAACCGCTGGCCTAAGATGAATGAATGACGCGTTTCCCCAAAGGGAATTGGCTGTCACCAGGAGAGGTGAAGAAATGCATGATGGACAGGCAAACACCTACAGGTGTTAGCTACAGTCTTGGTCGCTGGCGCCATGCGGGAGAATCTGCTCTCAGGAAAACAAACAAACAAACAAACAAACAAACCCCGATTTGTAAAGTCTGAAGAAGCCGCTGATGTAAGTAATCCCGCCGTGGCTAGTTTCAAGCTGCCAACAGTGTAACAAAGCGCTTCCCAGATTCCGGACTGTTTAACAGTCTGTTCTCATAAGCCGGTGGGAGCTGGCTTGGGCACAGCCCCGCCCCCTGCAAAGGAGGAAGAGGAGAGGAAGCGTTGGCAGAGGGGAGGGCGTTAGAAGGGCAAAGGGATTGTTTACTCCCTTTGAATTTCGTATTTTGTCGAGTACTGGTTTAAGTCTCCTGTGATCTCAGAAGATGTCCTTCCTCTCATTCCCTGAGAGAGGGGAGAAGCAGGACCCTGCTCCAGTGACCTCAGGGTAGGGAGCGCTAATTCCTGACACACCACAGAAAGCTCCATCACCCGCTGAGGCAAAATCTCTCCGCAAACGCACATATGGGCCACGCGAAAGCTCTTCCCTCCGCCTTAGGGTTTGCGTTTTAACGTTGTTGTCAAAACACCGAGTTAAAAGAAAATTCTGCCTTCTGTGAACATCTGTTGTCTCTGATTAGAAACCGCTTAGAACCGGACCATTTTCTCTCTTGCCCAGTATTAACTGCAAACAGACGCCACGGCCAAGTTCTCCTAATATCCTGTACCAGACTGGGATGTTTCCTTAAATGTGTGTGCAGATGGGGGCTCCCCACAGAGGCTAGGAACGCCCGAAAGTGAAGTGCACACAGCACACGGGGAAGGAGCTATGCTAGTCGGTTCTCCAATGGAACCATTGGATATAGATATAGATGATATAGATGTAGATATAGATAGATATAGATTAGATATAGACATAGATATAGATATAGATGATATATAGATAGATATAGATATAGATATGGATATGGATATAGATATAGATATAGATGATATATAGATAGATATAGATATAGATATGGATATGGATATAGATATAGATATAGATATAGGTTAAATATAGATTAAATATAAATACAGATATACATTAGATATAGATATAGATAATATAGATATAGATATATGATATAGATATAGATTAGATATAAATATAGATATAGATAGTTATAGAGAGATGATATAGATATAGATAGATGATATAGATATAGATATAGATTAGACAGATATAGATATAGATAGATATAGATAGATGATGTAGATATAGATTAGATATAGATTAGATATAGGTTAGATATAGATTAGATATAGATATAGATGATATGGATGATATAGATATAGATATCAATATCGATATAGATATAGATATCAATATAAATATAGATATAGATATAGATATAGATATAGATATAGATATAGATATAGATATGGATATATAGATAGATGATATAGATATAGATGTAGATATACATATAGATATACATATATACATATATACATATATAAACATCATATACATATACATATAGATTAGATATAGATATAGATATAGACATAGATATAGAGATAGATACAGGTATTTACTAGAAGGAATTGGCTCACACGAGTATGGAGGCTGAAAAGTTCAGGATATGCAGCTGGCAAGCGAGAGATCCAGGGGAGTCCATGGGGTAAGGGACAGTCCAGAGCTGGAGGCTGATGCTACCAGTTTCGGTCTGAGTCCACGTCGAGGCAGAAGGCCGACGTCCCAGCTCAGAGACCGTGGAGCAGAGAGAAAGGATTCTCACTCACTCAGCATTTTATTCCAGTCGGGCCTGCGGGGGATGGGGTGGGGGCTCAGGCACCCTGGGAGAGGCCATCTGCTGTACTGAGTCAAACGTTAACCTCATCCCGAAACCCAGAAATGCTTAACCAAACATCGGAGCGTCACATGGCCCAGCCAGGTTCTCACATAAAGTTAACCATCGCAACCACCATCTCCCCTGTATCCCCAGGGTCTAGAAATAGTCTGTTTGCCTGAGACTTTGTGGTACACATCTGATAAATATAGGCGTTTCTATAGACACATACATGTCCTTCAATGTCAAAACCCCTGGCTTCGGCACGTTTCGGTCCCAAGCGAGTGAGTGGAGGAATCGCTAGGCTCTGCCCCTGAATATCAAACCACTCGATGGGAGGTGGGCATTCTCAGATTAGAAGGCGCCAGAAAAACCCTCCTGGTCCAGCGCTGAGGGTGGGCATCATACACCGACCACGAACTCGGCTTTCGAGTTCAGATCGGCTCAGGTCCGCATCCCATCACTGCCCGCTTCTAGCTGAGCCTGTTTCTTAGTCTCTACACTTCGGCTCCAAACTCGAAACACTGGGAATGATAACAGTTGCTCCTTCCCAGAGAGGAATGGTTTAGAAGACACCACGTTTTAGCACTGAGTCTAGGGCTTCCTAGCGAAAGGCTCCCAAACAGGAATGAACCCTTTTTTTTTTTAATAGTTTTTGTATCCCCCACGCCCACCAGGAGCTAAGTCACGGTAGGGACGGGTGAGAAATGCATGAGCCGTGTTTAAGGGTCCGTGAGAGATGTTGCTTCACAGCCCGTTTGCTTTAAGGAAGGCAAGACCTCGACGCAGCTGAGTTTTGAAGAATTTCCTTCCCTCAGCATGTATGACACTGGGTGCTGTGGGGCTCATGAGAGAAATCGAAGACACGGATGATCGGGAGATGTCAAGACCCGTGGGTGGGCGTCAGGCTCAGCTCTGCCGCTTGCCGGCTGTGTGACCGCAGGCTGGTGGTTATCTAGCCTCCAGTGGGGGTCATCCCTGTGTGTGGCAGCGTGGATTTGAGGATTCAGTGAGAGAGCCCGCACGATAGCTGGGACCCGGTTAGAAACGACGTGAGAACTTTCTCCCGCTCGCATGCGGGGGCCGGTTTTCCGGAAGGGAGAAGGGAAAGATGCACAGAGAAGCCGTGGCTTCCATTCGTGTCACGTTTACAGCGGGCTGGGGAGTCACACGTCCGTCTGTCCTATTCTTCACGTGGTCACGGAAAAGGAGGAAAGGTAATGTCTCTGTCCCCATCCATGCGGGGACAAAGGGGCCTTGCTGACCAAAAGTCAGGGCCATCAAGCAGTCAAGCTGAAGTTACTTTAGAGAGAAGAAAGGAAGAGGCCAGAACAGCAGGGACAGGAACCAGGGGTCCATTGTCAGGGGCCAAGGCTGGGCCCGCCAGGGACCCTGGGAAGAGCATGGCCAATTCCCGGGCACAGCAGGAGCGCCCTCCAGAGGATGGAGGACCACCCCACAAAAGCAACCAGGAGGATGGAGACCCTTCCACACCCCACCCCACGCCACCCAACCCCCGAGAATGGCCCCTTCCTTGGTTTTATTTTTTGAGCCCGTGGGGTTCTTATAAGATCTCAGTGGGAAATAGGGCTGAGCCCCACCCATCAAGCCGGTGAGCCTCAGAGATCAGAGAAAAAAAAGAAATAATGATGATGATGATGTATTTCTTGAAACGGAACGCCATTCCCAGGGTTGTAAGAGCTTGCTAAAGACTTTTGCTCGTGTCCATCTAGCAAACATGATCAAGCCCCACGTCGTCCACACCGTCCTATGGGGCCGGCTTCACTAATCCCACTTGACAGAGAAGGAAACTGAGGTTACAGCGAGGTTGGCCGCAGTTAGCGAGCGATGATTAGAGAATGCTTATAGCACCAACTCCATTGTCTGGCGTGGAGCAGGTGTGTAACACACATTCGCTGAACGGATGGATGAGTGAACAGAACAGATCCCTTCTCAGGAAAGGCCGATGGAACTGGAACAACCGGGCGACGACACTAGCCGCCAAGTGCCACAAGTGTTTTAGAAGTTCCCGACAGCGACCCTACGAAGATGTCGTGTCCCCACTTTACGGGTGAACAAACCAAGGCCGGGCAGGCTGAGACACGCACTCCTGATCGCATCCCTGGGAAGCAAGCAGCAGAACCAACATTTAAACTCAAGGTGTCTGGCTCCAGAGGCCGCCACCTGTGAGAGGGTGGGGAAGAGCGCGGGGGCAGCCCCTGGAGATGGCACCACGGGCCTCGCTTTGGTCCCTCTGAGACTCTCCAGTTCTGACAACACGAGGGTGACGAGCCAGGGCTCTGGGGGAAGAGAGACTTCGCCTCAGAGGCTAGCTCCGTCCCTTCCAACGCTGCGACCTCAGGCAAGTGACGTAGCCGTTCGGAGACCCAGGGAGATGGAGATGACAAGGATGACGCTGATGACACCGACGACGATGAAGGAGGTGGAGGAGGGGGGAGGAGGCGGCTTCCACAGGAAGAAGTGTCTCTTAAACTGGGTTTTAAAGACAGGGGGGGACATCAGAATCAAAGCAGAGAGTGTCCCCACGCCGGGCAGGGGGGTCGGGGAGCCCAGCGCAGGCACGGACGTAAACGCTGAAGCCCCCTCTGTGCGAGCACGTGTCAGACACTGAGTGGGGGATGAGAGACCCAGGGGGAGACAGGAGGGGCAGCGCTCGCCAGCAAAGGCTCGGCAGCCCGAAGCCCCACAGCCATTTCCCAGCAAGTCTGAGGTTACACAGCCCAGGCGACCTCATCCGGGGCCTCGGATGGCGCACGCCTCCCTCCCTCGGAGAGCCACCAGATTGAATTTCCAGCCGCATCCTCCAGACACATCCACGGTGGCAGGGATGCTACCGGCAGGGACCAATGAGAAGCGACTTCCTAAATGCAATTCCCCTCATCGGAGCAACCGCCTTCCGCTGCCCCAAGTGCCAGACAGACCCTCGTGAGTCTGAAAGGCTCACGATGTGCCCGAAGCCGCTGAGCGGAGAACTCAGTGGAGTCCGCTGCCCCCCAGGAGCCATCGCCCGGAGATGTGCCGCCTGGACGTGAGATTCGGGCCATCGCCGGAAGCTCCCGCATCGCTCTGCCCACACTGGACGACCTTGAGGCGTGAGCCCCCAAGATTCCTTGTCCGACAATTTCTGTCACTCAGCAGAGGCCCCGGCCCCGTCCGGAAGCCAGAGCAGCCTGACGGAGAGACAGACAGCCACGAGAAGACGGCTGAGGATCACGCTTCTGCCTCCCCCTCTCCATCAACACGGCCTCCACTTGCGTCCCTTAGAGATGGCGGCTCCTCCCAGCTTGGTCCGTGTGGACCAGCAGCAGCAGCAGCCACAGTAGTGTCACCTGGGGGCCTGCGAGAAATTCACTCTCGGCCCCGGCCCCAGACCCACGGACTCAGAATCTGCATTTTAACCACATCCCCAGGACGCTGTAAGTGTGAGAGGGGAAATCGCAACCCCTGAACCCACAGAGTAGGAGACGCATCCCTCCCCGTCCCCCCGCCATGAAACCATTCTGCCGGCCGCGGTTTATCGAGGGTCCCTGGCACGCCAAGGCCCTTTCGCGTCCCTTCTCATCCGGCCATCTCCGCAGTTCGCAGACGTCAGCCCTGACACGCAGAGAGGGAAAGCAACCTGCATGGGTGACCCACGGAGTAAGGGACAGGGCCCGACTGAGTGCGATCAGCCCCGGCGTCCGGGGATGCGGCGTACCTTCCAGAGGACGCGGCCCCAGGCTGAGCGGGGCATGTCTCTTAGACGGGAGACGGCAGTGTCCGCCGTGTCTGGGCTGGATGAGGAGAGCTTTCCCACCGAGCCCTGAGGCTCGAGAAACGAGATTCAGGTCCCTGAGGAGAGGCCAGCGCTTGCCTAGGAAGAGAGAAAATCTAAAGCCGGCCCCTAATGTCCTCGTTCCAGCCCATCGCTAGTCCCTAAATCAGCAAAGAAGCAAACTCAACCATCTGAAACCACATAATCAATCTTATTTCTTCCTCGCACAGGCTCTGTCACTGGTCCCACTCTCCAGACAAGTCAACTGTGGTGTGCAGAGGTGACACCAACTGCCCACACGCAGAAAGCTGGGACACAGATCCAGCCCGGTGGGAGAGCGGAGCCCAAGCCCATTTGGCAACACGATGGACGAGGTGACAAAGTACTGAACTAAGAGCGTGGCACGAGGCATGAGAAACGAGAGGCCAACGGGGACACTCCACGCAGGTCGACCTGCCAGCCGGGGTCGTCCTCGGGATGGGAGGCCAGGACATCCTCACAGGTCCTTTCGAACTTTAAAGCGGACTGCTTGCTGCTAAGTACGGTCAAGACACGCGTGGTCCTTATCGACGTAATAAAATGCTTCGGGGTTGATTCCCGAGTGTTCAAGAAAGATACTGGCCTGTTCCATCAGAGGGCATCCTCCACCTCCAAGCCCTTCTCCCTAATGCTCACGGTAGTTTCCAGAAGGGAAATAAACGAGGCCAGAAGCAACGGCCGCTGAATTAAAATACCCCAGGTGCACTGGGAAGGGGCGCCCGTGGGAGCCTGCAACCCCCACCCACCCACCCACCCACCGGAGAGGCCGGGAACGCCCCCTGGATGGGGCCCCTAGTCACCTGACATCCACACACACTTCCTCTTCTCATCTCACCCCGTCACCCCGAAACTGGCTTCCGGCTTAAGCCACCAAGAAATGCAGGGCCACCCTCCTACCTCAGCCCCCCACTGCAGAACCCTTGCACCCAAAACTGAAATGTTTAAGACACGCTGTTCCCTAAGCTCACAAGGGTTCGCTAAGCCTAATTTCCAAATGGAAGACAAGTCTAGAGTGAGTGCCAACGTGTCCCCCCATGCAAGGGACCCAACCAAGGCTGATGTAGCCGCAGGAATCTAGAATCTCGGATGATAAACTATGGCAACGGCCTCCTAATTGCTCATTTGATTCTCAGCGGAGTGAGAATTCACAACCGCGACAGCCTCGTGCAAACCCTCGTTTGCTCACGACTTGTAGAGTGATATTTTTTTTAAAAAACAAATCTGATTATGTCCTTCTCCTGCTGAAAACCTTTTGGTGGCTTCCTGTGGCACTGTGGCTAAAACCCAAACCCCTCCACGTGGATTCTGAGGGTCCCTCCCTGCCTCCTCCGGGCAAATTCGCTGGTTCCTCTTTCTTCTTTATTCGAGAAGTCAGTACATCCCACCCTTAGGTCTCGTAAGGAGGGGGCCCCACGCTGGGCTACCACCCACGTATCACACATAGAGGAAGAGATGCATTGAAGAGCACCAGGGTGCCTTCAGAACACTCGAGATCCGGCTTTTGATGCCAGCCCAGGGGGATCTGTATTCCACATGTCCACGCGCGTGACTAACGAGAGTCAAGGCCCAGAGAACTACTTATAGAACATCCTTCGCTCTGTACCTTTAACATAAAGGACAGTGGCATTCAAATGCCAGGAAGGACGGTCTGCGACGCCCCTGCTGATGTCGGAAACAAACATTGCCTCCGGAGGCAGAGATGTCAACACTGAAACCACTTAGGTAAGAGAAAACACAAATTAATTAACTTGTCACTTGCCTCCTCGCCGATAAGACAAAGGCAATATATTCTTGCAAAAGGAAGCATGGTTTCCCAGTGATGTCAAGCCATCGTTTTCCTGCTTCTCTTCCTGTTTCAATGTCTGGGTCCACGGAGGCTCGCAAATCAGCATCGTGTGTGCAGCGGTTGGACGTGGCCGCTGAGCAATATTTTGCAGTATTAAACAATTTATATTACTCTGTCATTTGCAAGTATGTAAATCTGGGTCCCGTTCGTGACACGCATGAAGTTATGATATCTGTCCTTCATAGTGACAGCTAGTTGAACTCTGCATGCTAAAATTATTTACTGAGTTTGAATTTAAGTTCTTAAAGCAGAAATAGATTTTGGTTTTAGTTCAATAATTTGTTTTGATTTGGATTTTAACATTATCATATTTATCTGACTTTTCAAATTTAATAGATAACTGAACATAGTTAGGAATAAAATAGGTGGGCCTTCACCTGCACCCTTGGGCCCTAAATGTGTTGGTGTCTGGGCTGCTCCATGCTTCTGATATCATTGGAAATCCCTTAGTCTCTCAAATGCTCATTCCTCCTTCTCACCTCAGGGCCTTTGCATGTGCTGCCTCCTGACCTGTGTCATGCTTACCATCAGCACCCCACACCTGGATCGCCTCTCCTCAGGCCTCACCCCGCCCCTCAGACTTCACAGCCTCAGGAGGTGTTCCTCAGGCCCCCGGCCGAGCCAGCCGCCCTCACCCCACATACCCACTGCACCTTCTTCTCCTGTGTGTGTGTTTGCTCAGTGTCGCCTTCCCAGCAGACCGTGCGCTCCTTGAAGGTAGGGACTGTGTGCGTCTTGCCCACACCTTTCTCTCCGGCACCTGAAAGAGAATCAACATATCGTAGATGCTCGATAAATAGCAGCGGAATGAATGAATGACTGAGAGTGGCAGCTGTCGTCACACTGAATGATAATTACTTGTTTAGGTCTCTCCAGCTGGGCCGTTAGCCCGAGGCCAAAGGACAGTAATCTTTTGGTCCCGTCTGGCCTGCAGGTGGCTAAGTTTGGTCTGCAGAATATTGCCCACGCCACGTCTTTAAATTTTTTAATTAACTGCTGATATTTAAGAACCGGGAAATGACACTTAACAATCCAGATTTCCAGCTTCTAATAAACAAACCAAAGCTTTGCAGCATTTAGGGGATCCCACATAGTGAGGGTCCCCTAAACTGAGACACACCTGCTTGGTTGTCAGTCCCGCCTACCCCATCTCACTCCCTTCCACCGGACTCCTAGAGAAGAGACTGATGTTTAACCACCGAACCTTTCTCCTCTTTTCCCTGAGCTCACGCCGAGATCACATTTCCCAGCCTGCCTTGCAGCTAGGCATGGCCATGTGACTAAGTGCTAGCCAATCCGCTCTAAGAAGAAGTGATGCTAGCCACTCCCAGTCCTGGCCCATAAAAAGCTTCCATGCAAGGTCCTCTCTCTCTTCCGTCCTCTTCCGCAGAATACAGATGCCCAGAACCAACCTGGAAGGTACACATCAAGGACGGAAAAGCTTCCTTTTGCCTACGTTCCTGAATAAGTAATTGCATAGAGACCTTCCCACTTACACTCTGCCTACCAGAAACACCCACACGGGACTGTTTCATCAGCGAGTACAACATGCTTACAGCGCAAAAGCCACTGAAATATCGGGTTCTGTTTTTCACATCAGCTAACGTTACCCTAACACAGCCCACGTCGGCGTTTGAACTTGACCTTGAGTTCCCTGCACAAGCCCTGGGAAGACAGAGATGCTGTTTTGCTCGCTCCTTCATCCGCAGTGCCTAGCACGGCTCTGGGCCCAAAGGGGATGCTCAGCAACAAAAAAATGTTTGTGGAATGAATGAACTGCAGGAACGGAAAAGGATGCACGTAAGCCGCACGCAGAGGTCAGGCAGGTGAACTCTGCACTGCCGCCCTTGTCCATCGCCAGCCCCCAGCCTGCGTGGCAGACACCCCACCCCCTCCCCCCGCCAGCTGGATTTAGATTTCCCTCCTCCCCTTCACTCTCAGATGCTGAGGACAGCGGGAGGTGACCCGTGGAATTGGTGTAAGGAGACAGGCAGGAAGTCGAAGCAGCTCCTTGGAAAACAAATTGCACATAATCACCTACTACTCCAAGGCTATTCTCATGTGGAAACTGCCCTCCTAGTCCCTGCTTCTGCTCCTTTCTCTCTCTCTCTCAGCTGCGGAATGCTCTCGAAACAGAGCTCCATCGGACAAGAGGACAAACAGGACAGAATCTACCTTTACATAGTTATTAGGTGACCAGGTTAGATACTAGTGGGTGCTAAGCCATGTCTCTGCATGCCTTCTTGTCCAGAAATGGAGAATAGTAACCGCTAATACTTAGCACATCTTAAAAATCCCACTCACTTCCATTATTTCATTTAATACTAAAACATCCACAGGATATACAAAGGCAAGACAGTAATTAACGTCCCATTACAAATGCCAAAAGTTCTCATACTTTTCCGTCACATGTTTTAGGCGTTGTGCTAAGTAAGGGCGTGACATTCAATTTCATTCAAAGCTCAAATCAACTCTGTGAAGCACATTCTATTATCACTGTGCCTGTTTTAAAAAGATGAGGTGATTTTCTCGGTCCTGTGAGTTAATAGGAGGTAGCGTCCCTGTCTGTTTGATCCCAAGGTGCTAACCAGTTTACTATTATACCTGGGTCATATTTGTTGTGCATTAGTCTGTCTCCTCTACAAAGTAGGAGCGCCTCCAGGCAAAGGTCAAGGCATATTGACAACCCTGTCACCAGCTAGCACAGTGCCTGGCGCTTTGTCCAGTGCACACGTGATGACCGAGAAAAAGATGACCTGTCCCACAGCCACAGATCGAGGAGTGACTCCCCGACTCGAGACTCAAAGGCCGTCCTTCTGAATCCAAAGACTTTTCAACAACAATAATAATGATGATGATAATAATAACAGGAATAATAATAATACCAGCTACCATTTATCGAGAACTCATCTCAGGCATTTTTATACATATACCATTATTCCATTTAATTCTTGAAATAACCTCTTATAATGGCTGTGCTAAGACTCTCACTTTGAAGCAGGGCTCAACGAGATGAAATAATCTGCCTAAAGCTGCCCAGCTAATTAATATCAATGACTCCGTTTGTCATATCTGGCTTACTTAATGCTTGCAGGCTTCGTCCCCTGAGAACTGGACCCAAACCAGTTTATTCCTCCCCTCCCATATCCCAAACCATGATCTCTCACGCATCTGACCACGAGAACCCCACTGCTCAGACACTCCTGTGATGGAGCTCTAGCCCTGAAGGAGGCCCCTTAGGTATGGGGGACACTGTTCAGAATGGTACGGGGGGCTAAGAGCATGGGCTCCTGAGTCAGGCAGACCAGGCCTTGATGTTCTCCTGTCTCTAGCTGTATAAATGGTTGGAGAAAAGAAAGATAGAACTAACCGGAGACTATTCTCTATTAACTGTGGCCTGAGCTTTCTGACACATCTTACGCCCCCTACATAATCCAGGGTGTTACATCCATCTACCCACTCATTCCCTCTTATCTATCTATCAGTCCAGCGACCTTGCATCCTTTCTTTTATCCATCCTTTTACCAATCCACTCTTCCATCATCTTTCCTTCTCCCTTCATTCATCCCCTCCTTTCTTCCTTCCATCCATTCATTCAATAAATATTGAATATTATTGGCTAATTACTGTTCCCAGCACCGTATTGGTCTCCGGGTTGACAAAGAAGACACAGGACATGACGTAGCATAGTGTTCAAGGACGCGGGCCGGCAAGCAGAGAGAAATAAGTTAGCATCCGGGCACTACCGACAAGCCGAATGCCCTCGGGCAAGTCCTGAGGCTCTGCGAGCCTCACTTTCTCCTCCTGTGTAAAATGGCGCACAAAACTCACAGAGTTGTTTGTGAGAAGGTAAGATCAAGCACACAGTGAGCGCTCCAACCCCCATCATAAACCCAGCTCCTGCCCCAGAGGAACTCACGGTGTATTTAGAAGGCACACCTTGTAGATGACTTAAGCATCAAGGCAAGTCACAAGGGGGAGGAAGATTCCAGCTCCTTTTCTCATTAAAAGGAATCTCTCCCAAAAGAAGATTGATGGTGAATCACTTGATGACCTTGAGGCATTGAAAGGGCTTTCACGGATAATCACACCCTCCCACCCCTTGATCAAGGCCTTTGTCCAAGTACTTTCAGCATTCTGCTCTGTGCCAATGTTCTACGTCCGTTTCTGGGTTTAATAGATCTTCATTCACCCATATATTGCATCTAGACTGTCCTTGAAATGTAATATATTTTAGATTCATCATAAAATTACAGCAGCAAAAAAGCATCTTAGGTACCATCTGCCCTGCACTTCTGCATTTGTTCGAAGAAGCACAGAGAGGTTAAGTGACTTGTTCAAGATCACACAGCTAAACTGGCGACTCAGCTGGGACCAGATCCAAGGTCTTGTGATGCTGATTCCAAGGTTACTTCTAGCTTACCTTATTGCCCATGACTCTCACTTCTCATGTAACCTAACACCAAGCAACCACCCCAGACTACTCTTTCTGTGTGTTTCTTTATCTCTTCCTCATCCGTGATGAGGTTGCAAGTTGAGAGCCAGATTTTCTTGAAGAAATTACTTTGCCTCACTGAATCTGTTCTCCCATGTGCAAAATTATGTTAATAAGACTAACTTCACAGATCTGATGTGAAGATTACAAGAGAGAATTTAAGTAAAAGTACTTCAAGTGATGCTATATATTCTTTCATCCTCAGAACAGCCTAAAAGTGGGAGATTTGGGATTCAGATTTATCTGGATCTGACTGCAATGGGTATGCACTTTGCACTGTATTTCTGGCACTTAGTATATGCTTAACAAATAAAAGAAATTAGCTTCCAAGAAGGCCAAGTAGATGTGCTTTTCCCTATTTCTCCTGCTAAGTACAACTAAAAACCTGGATATTTTACATAAAACAGACATAAGTACAATGTTCTACTTCTACCTGAGAGTAACAGAGTAGTTAATTACTTTCTTACCCTGCCAGAGCAATCCCAGAGAAAACCAGCTCAAACAGAAAGCTTTACAAGACCCAGAGTTTCATAACATAAGACAAGAATGTCCAAGCTTCATTTGAAAATCACTCATCACACCAAGAACCAAAAAATATCTCAAACTGAATGAAAAAAATACAATTAGTAGATGCCAATGCCAAGTTACCAGAGATGTTAAAATGATCTGGCAAGGAATTTAAATCAGCCGTTGTAAAAATGCTTTAATGAGCAATCACAAACACACTTGAAACAAATGAAAAAAATCGAAAGGCTCAGTAAATAAATGGAAAGTGTTGGCAAACAAAAGATATAAAAAAAGAATCAAACGACATTTTAAAACTGAAAAATACAACTTTTTAAAATTCTTGGCATGGGCTCAACAGCATAATGAATGGGAGAGAAGAAATAATCAGTGACCTGCAAGATAGAACAATAGAAATTATCCAATCTGAGAGAAAATAGGCTGAAATAAGAGAAATGAACAGAGCCTCCAGGATCCATGGAACTATGAAAGATCTAACATTTATCTCATTAGACTACTAAAAGGAGAAAGAGAGAGAGAGAGAGTCTGAAAAAGTGCTCCAAGAATGGTTCAAAACCCCCCAGATTTGGCAAAAAATAAAATAAAATAAAATAAAATAAAATAAAAAAATAAAATAAAATAAAAAATAATAAAGTAAAATAATAAAATAAAATAATAAAATAAAATAATAAAATAAAATAATAAAATAAAATAAAATAAAATAATAAAATAAAATAATAAAATAAAATAAAATAAAATAATAAAATAAAATAAAATAATAAAATAAAATAAAATAAACTATAGATTCAAGAACTTAAGCAACCACCAAACCCACAGAGATTCACACATCATCATCAAACTTCTGGAAATGACAGACAAATTAAAAATCCTAAAAACAGCCAGAAAAAAAAAAAATGACACCTTACCAAAAGGAAAAAAAAATCCAAATGACATCAGATTTATTATGAGAAGCCATAGATACTAGAAGGAAATAGCACAGTATTTTCAGGTGCTAAAAAGAAAAGAACTGTCCATCCAGAATCCCATATCCAGAGAAAATGTCCTTTAGGAATAAAGAGGAAATGGACATATTTTCGAGTAAAGGAAAACAAAGAGAATGTGTCACCAGCAGCCTAATGAATGGCTGAAGAAAAAGCTCTTTTAACCGAACGGAAATGGTTTTTTAAAGGAACCTTAGAACATCAAGAAAGAACACGGTAAATAAAAACTATGGGTAAAAACAATAGACTTTTATTTTCCTCTTGAGTTTGCTACATTGTTTGATGCGTGGAGAAAAAAATAGCTACGTCATTATAAGAAGAGGAAAATACTTGGAACTCATTTTTTTTTTTAATAATCCTTTCTTTGAAAACACTTCTTTCCTTGGGATGCGAATTTACTTAGAATCTCTGAAAATTGTATTCCTTCGCTTTTATTTGCTCCCTAAGAAGGTGCAAATCCCAAGATCTGCTTAGTCAAGTCCCACTCAGGTAAAGCAAAGCACAAAGCATCCAGCACCAAGACAATTAATTCTCCTTTGTCTCTCTAAAAACTTTCCTTAAACATGGCTGAATTAGAACTCTCCGATTGCGAGTGACAGACACTCAGTTTGAACTAGCTTAAGGCAAACACAGTGAGGAGATCAGGGCTGCTGCTAAGAAGAAATGGGTGGAATTAGAATCTCCAATGCCATCAGCTTGCCCTCTACCCCTGTCTTATGTCGGCTGCCTCTCTCCCCACCCAGGTTCATCGACTTCTATCTGGGCTTCCTCTGAGCCTGCATTTTAACAGCCCTGAACCCAGAATAGAAAAAAAAATTATCTTCTCTACCTCTCATTCGGAAAAAAAACATCTCAAGGATGGAGTCCAATTGGTCACTTGTGGGTATCCCCCTCTCTGACCAATCTCCTAACCCTATGCCTAGTGGGTGGGCTCTGTTAAATAAGGTTGACTATGCTCCTCCCACCACCACTGGCTTTATCTTCATTAATTAAGAATCTTTAAAGAGTCTGATGATAACAGAGCAAAGTTTCTCCATCTCAGCACTGCTGACTTTATGGGCCAGATAATCCTTCGTTGTAGGGGGCTCTCCTGGGCATTGCAGGATGCTGGGCAGCGACTAGACTCTTTGCCCACTAGACACCAGTAGCAGTGTCCTATCATCCCCTCTTAACAACCAAATATGTCTCCAGACTTTTGCCAGGTTTCTCCTGGTGGAGACTGAAGGGACAGGGAAGGGTCGGTTCCCTTGCCATGTGATCCAGTGCTATTTAATATCGGGTCTGTAGTCGAGGAAGGTGAGATGGGAGGACAGAAGGCATTTTCCGCAAAGTTATTATCACCAATGTGGACATCCTGAGGGGTAGGGAAGAGGAGAAGGAGAAGGATATGGAAGGAGGGAGAGAGAGACGGAGGAAGAAAGAGATGGACAGAGGGAGAGAGGGAGAATATAGTGCTTCCAGCATCTTCTCTAGCATTTTCCCATGAACCTTTGGGCACCGATTAATTGATCATAGTTTCTAGCTGTGACCTCGGAGGAAGAACTAGAGCGTTGGGGTGTCTGAAGGAAAATGAGGTGCAGCAACTCTTTAGCCCAGGTGTGTGGGAGGGAAGGAGGGACTAAGGATTCAGGCTCCTCCTCCGTGAAGGAGGAAGACGATGCTACTTGAGCTTAAGTGACAACGACTGGAAGGGGCTGGACTGTGTTTCTCTTATAATTCAGAGTTTTCACTGGGCTTTCTCAGACCCTATCCTTTGTGTGTGTGTGTGTGTGAGACATTGGTTAACGAAATCCAGCAAGGTTCAGGTGTACAATTTAACAGTAAGGCGTCTATATATTGCATTGTGTGTTCACCTGCCATAGTTAGATTTCTTTCTGTCACCACATGTTTGACCCCTTGTACCCCAGCTACCTCCCTCCTCCCCACCCTCTGGTAACTACGAGTCTATTGTCCATGTCCATGAATCTCTGTTTGTCCTATTCGATTGTTGCTTTTAGGTTTATAGTCCCCATATAAGTGATATCATGTGGTTTTCAACTTTTTCTGTCTGGCTTATTTTGCTTACTTAGCGTGATTGTCTCGAGGTCCATCCATGCTGTCGCAGATGGCAGTATTCCATCTCTTCGTATGCCTGAGGAACATCTCATACATACCACAGCTTCTTTAGCCAATCATCTACATACAGGAGGACACTTTGGTTGCGTCCATGTCCTGGCTACGACCCTATGTTATTTGAGTCTCGCCCAAACACTGTGAAGTGGGCGAGGGAAGGTCTTGTTATCCCCGTGTACAGACGAGGAGGTAAAAATCTAAGAAAACAGAGGTACCACCTCACGGGCATTAAATGTGGGGCTTTTAAAACAGACAAACCAGGCTTCAAGTCTTGGCTCCATCACTTACCGGTTGTGTAATCTTGTCTGGCTACCCCCTCGTCTGTAAAATGGAGTTAATGCTGAGGTAACACAGGTCGAAACTGGCCCATGCAGGTGAATAAGTGTCTGTTACGGCACCTGGCACTTAGCAAGCGCAGGAGAAGAGGCAGCAAGAATCCTTATGACAGTTATCCCTATCTTCACTGACATTCTGACATAAATTCAACCAAGCCGTTGAGCCAGCATCTCACAGCCCGCACGTGATTGGTCGAATCCTTGGGGTACGCGGTACCATTTTCCGTTTCCGGGACGACCGAGGCCGAGTGAGGGGGTGCAGACATGAGCTGTGGAGGCATCTGGGTCTCGGCACGGCCTTCCTTGATCTCACATCATATGGAGAATCTGTCAACACCACCTGCGTTTCACAGGTGACTAGCTCTGACCCTTGGAGAAGTCGCTCGCCCACTGTCACTCCGGCCGGCTGAGAGCGGGGGTGGACGAGCCGTTTCGTGACCGTCCCTTTCTAGTGACTGGCTGAGGTGTGGGGTGGCGGGGAAGTGGCCCGACTCTGGCCACGAAGACCCGAGAGAGTCTCAGGGGGTCGGGGACACTTGTAAGAAAGCTTTTCCTCCCTGAAAAAAATAAATAATAATAATGAAGATGCAAGGGGAGAAGAAAGGGTTCCTCCTCGGTGCGATTTTCATAGACGACCTGTCACTCTCTTGCCAGCAGGAGAAGGGAGAAAAGCCCACAGGAACCCCAGCGATAACACAGCAGGGAAGAGAAATCTGAGCCCGCTAGTGATGTCACCGGGCCAGCCACCGGTCTAATAGCTCTGGGCAGCTCTGTCTCAGGACTGACTGCTTTACACAGGAAAAAAAAGAGAAACCTTCCGTTTCATCCACGGGAATCAGGTTTTCTGTGACTTCCAGCCAAAGGCACCGTTATATAACCAACCATAAGAATGCCTTAAATACCGGCGAGACTAGGACACGCTGTCAGCTCGCTACATTCCAAACACGGGACTAAGCTTTTTCAGAGTTGGTATTTCAGTGGTTCTTTTCTTCCTACAACAGACTCATGAGGTCGATGCTCTTATTAACTCCCTGGAAAATAGCCCCACCGTCTTATGCGAACGAGGACACTGAGGGTGGAGGAGGTTAAATTATTTGCCAAGCTCCACACCGCTAGGAAGCAGAGGGCTGCGATTCAAAGCCAACTAGGCTGTTTTTTTAAAGTCCCAAAGATATGGCTGTAGGCACAGGACAGAGGCTGTTTGGATCAGAGCGGGGATGGAGAGGTGGTGGGATGGATGGTGTTGAGGTGCTGGAGAGCTCTTTGTGCTTTGTCTGGGAGCGAGTCGGGGGGCGGGGGAAACGCTGGGGGAACCGAGGCTGTGGGGACCATGAGGGGAGGCGGGCAGTGTGGTCTGGAGCTGGCGACAGGGACAGGGAAAGATGGTGCTGCCAGCTGGGGGACCCTGACTCCACAGAAGGTCGGCCAGTCTGGGGACACGGCCTCCTAGGATGGCTTTGGAACCCACATGGTCGCGTTAATAATTAGACTTGCCTCGCGACAGACACTGTCCTTTATAAGAAGAAATGCGTGTTTGGTCTCAGTCCCACATCGGGCACAGAGCTTCCAAAACTCTTGGCCGTTTCCTAAGTCTGACAGCGATGACGGTGTCTCGTGTCATGTCCACAAGGTGATTCGGGACCACAGCTAAGGATGAGGGCTGGTTGCTTGAAGAACTTTCTCAGTCCCACCCATTGACTTCCTCGGAGGGGAGAGGGGCTGCAGTCTGAGCTCACGCGCCAGCGGCCAGTGATCGAATGAATCAGCTTGTGGCCATGTAATGACATCTCCGCACAAACTCAGAAGGGTGCGGCTGGACGAGCTTCCAGTCCAGAGAACAAATGAGGCGCCGAGCTCAGCTCAGAGAGGCCGTGGAAGCTCCATCCTTCGCCCCACACCCTTTCTGCTTCCACACGTGGGCACCCAGCCACAAGGCTCTGGCCACGGACCATGAACCGGGAAGGGGGCGCTCACCAGCTCAGGCACCCCACCTGCCGGTTCCCTTCCGACCTTGGCCTTGCCGGCCTCCAGAAGCGTGAGAAATACATGTCTGTGGTTTATCCGCCACCCGCTCCCGTGTCGTAACAGCCCTAGCAGACGACGGCGAGAGAGACCACGGAGAAGATAATGGTAGGCGTTTCTAGACCCAATATTAAATGCCACTGGATCACATGGTGAGGGAGACCGTCCTTGTCCTATTGTTCTGATTACACCGAGGGAAAAAGCCTTCGGGGGGTGGGGGGCAGGCAAGTTCTTAATGCATCTCTGATACGGGCTAACCTCCCCTCCCCGTACAGAATGGACGGGCCTTGGACTCAGCCTCGGCCGGCTACGATGCCAGCCAGCAGTTTAATTATATTGTGTTCCTCCCTCTGTGATTCTTTAAATGGTTTCCTTCTTTTTCCAGAGCGAGTGAGACACGTTTGCCGACACACGGTAAAAATTAATCTTACAACCAATGGTATACATCCAGTCTTTCACACAGAGGTATTTCCAAGCAAGTCAGCTTAAAAGAAGGTATCACATTCACAGCAGCACAAGTGGCGAGACTCACGCATGCGGTGGTGGTACCCCCGTGGCTAAATTTCAGGGGATGCCGAATGATTTCTTTGACCTTAATACCGACCCTAAGAGGTGGACGCCATTTTTATCTCCGGTTTATATGTAAGAAGCCGAGGCCTCTTCGATCCCGTTCCGACTGACTCCAGAAGTCTAATATCTGACCTCGCTAAACAGATCAGTGTTTGTTCCAGAATCAGGAGCTGTCCACTTAGGAAAGCCTCAGGTGCGTCTCTTAAGCTGCTGGCTTCGGGAATTAGCTGCCAGGTGTGTGCGTCTCACCCTCACCTGCAGAAGCCCGGGCCAAGCGCTCAGTTCCCTCTCCATGTCTCCTGCAGCTGCACCTCGACGGGGCCGGCTCTAAGAGGGAGGCAGCGTGGCGCTAGAGCCCATCGCCGTATTGAAAATCAGCCTCGTAGATCATCCGCGCAGAGTCGGCGGGGCGTCTGCTCCAGACAAGGCGGCTCTCGGTGCACGGGTTCCCAGGACATTCCGGAACGTTCCTGCCTCCCCGCTGGCCCTGCGAGCCGCCCTGCTTCTGCCACTGCTCTGCCTGGCGAACCGGCCCGATATGGGCACCGATGAGTCATGCTTTTCTGTGCTGTCAAAGCTTTATCCCTGCAGGGAAGCTTCTGGTAAGTACCTTCACTCGCGCTGCTCTTAAAACCCCATGCCTCCCTCTCAGGACTATTTCTGAGGCTCTCAAAGGAAATGGAACTTTTCGGCTGTTGGGAAAGGATGGTTGGAAAAAGAAAAAGGCTTGGGACAGCGGGGAGAGTATTATTATCCCCCCGATGCTGTAGCCGGGATGAATATTCAAACCTCCCGTCTTCTGGACGGACAGCTTGAGTACCTGGAATGTTCGAGGTGTCGGACGGTGGGTGAGAATTCTTGGACTCGGAAACTATACAAAGCAGAAGGAAAATGGTATCTGGGGGCGTTTCGCACACACAGACATGGTGCCAGCTCTAACGTCTCTGTCCATGTCTGTCTCTTTTCCGTTTCCTCTCTCCCTGCCCCACCTCCCGCCATGCACCTGCTCCCCTGACTTCCGGGATGCTCCCCACTCCATCGCCAGCGCCACCCTAGTCCAAGCCTCGGCCATATCTCACGCGTCCAACCCGACGGCCTCGTAACGTGTCTTCCCACCTGCGTCCTTGCCTCCCTCCATCACTCCTCCACCACCCCCGCCCCCCGGACGAAGCAAATGCGTTCGACTGCATATCTCATCACCGCACGCCCCTGCTTAACACCAGGGGCAAAGACCAGACTCCTCGCTACAGCCCACGAGGCCCTTCCCACTCCCCAGCTGCATCCGGCTCCAAGTACACTCCCCTCCACCCCATCACTGCACCCCAGTGGGCACACAGATCTCGCCTAAGGCTTTCTTTATAGCAGCCGTCCAGGTGTATCTCAGATGGGTTGATTCACGCCTACCTCCTGCACTTCCAGTCTAGGAAAGCAGAGACCGTGTCAGCTTTTCCAAACATCTACATCCGCACAACTCGGTATGTGGCCAGTACAAACTTACTTCCAGTTAGTTACAGTCCTCACCACTCCCTACTGCCCTCCCAAGTCTGGCTAAAGTGTTACGACATATGTCATGTTTCTGCCGCTCTTTGTCTTAGAGAAAAGCATGATTCCTTTAGCCCACTTCCTCTGTGGAAGAGTAGAAAAAGGGAAGCTAGACCGAGAGGGCTGGGTGACTCCAGGAAAAGGGAGACAGTGTATCTCATTACGAAAATGAATAATGTATCATAGTTCTGCACACTCACGTTCATTACCTGCCCAGGCTCACAGGCGTTCTGAGTTTGCAACCCCCTCCTTTGCCATTCTCCATATATTTCTTTCTTTCTATTAAATCATTTATCTATTTATCTATCTATCTATCTATCTAAGTTTTATTTCTGGACACCTGCCTGGCACTGTTCCTGGCACTGGGGAAATAGCACAAGACAGACGAAGTCGCAGCCCTCCTGTCACGTGGGGCCCCTGCTACACTGTGGTACGGTCGTCTGCTGTACACCTGTCCTCCCACTAGACTGAGCTCCCCCAGTGGCTTCAGCAAGACCACCTTGGACCGCACCCCAACCAGATGGCCGTGGGGACGTCACCAAACTTCTCCGTGCCTTGGTTCGCTCACGTGGGAAGTGGGGCTGATCACTGTGTGCCTTCCATCCCGCGCCAGCATGAGGATGAGATAAGCTAAGACACAAGCCCCTCACGACAAAACCCTGGTGGCTGTTAGCCCTCCTCCCCCAGCTCTGTACCCTAAGCAGGGCCAGCTTCACGGGTGTGTGACCTGTGTGGTCACACAAGGCCCCACGCCTGGCTTAATACTCTGCTGCTGCTGCTGTCCTAAAATGCTTAATTTTGGGACAAGGGGCCCTGCATGTTCATGTTCACATCAGTGGCTGGTCTCGATCAACACCCATTAAATGTCCGATGAGAGAGAGTCTGTTCCGAGTATGGATAAGCGGACAGCTTGAGCCAACCACAGCTGTCGGCTCGAGCATGCCACCGTCCGTCAGGACCAGCCCGGTGGGTCAGCCCTTGAGCGAAATTAAACATACCCTATTGTGGACTCACTCTGCCCCCTTTCCCGGCTCCAGGAGCCTCTCCTAGAACCTGGAAGTTCTCATCTGATCCGTCCACGTCCCAGGAAACGTGGACCGTGACAGGCGGCCAAGGTTCCCTGCGACTCCGCCCAACTCATTTCATAAAGAATCTCCAACGACAGCCCCAGAATCCAGACCACACCGATCGTTTCCAGAGGGGCCAGTCACGTAGGGTGATTACAGGCTCAATCTGACATTGTCCTCCTCCGGCCCTCACGGCGTCCATCCCGCGGTCCGACGCTCTGGCCCGCTCAGGCAGGCGGAGACAAACCCATCTCCCCACGCCCTGCGTGCGCTGGTCAGTGGGCGCCGGGTCCTTCATTCTCCGGTGTTTACGGAGAGAGTCTGCCACATGCAGAGGCCGGCGATGCCAACGGGAAGAACGCAGACAAACGGGGCCTGCCGATCCGAGAGGGAAAGAGACAGGAACGAAATGAATCTGTGTGTGGCATGCCGGTGGGGCGAAGCGTGGCGGAGAAAAAGTGAGCAGGAAGAGGCAGAGGAAGTGAGCTCCTCCGGGGAGGGGGAGGCGGAGGGGGGAGCAGAGACTTCAAATCTAAACAGGGTTGTCAGGGCAAGCCTGGAGGAGAGGGAGACTCAGACACAGAGATGGAGACGGTGAGCAGCAGGTTACCGCCCAGGCCTGAAGGGCGGAAGCCCGCGGCTCTGTCCTTGGTCCTGAAAGGGAAGCAGCAGGTTACCGCCCAGTCCTGAAGGGCGGAAGCCCGCGGCTCTGTCCTTGGTCCTGAAAGGGAAGCAGCAGGTTACCGCCCAGTCCTGAAGGGCGGAAGCCCGCGGCTCTGTCC
>PVKZ01004982.1:0-64375 GCA_004027375.1 Macroglossus sobrinus | reverse complement strand
CTGTGCCATCCCCCTGCCGCTGTGCTACTCACACGTCCCAGGCAGGGGAAGAGAGAACCTCCTGGTACTCACAGGGAGAATTTCCCCCTGGAAATTGCTGCCATAGGCGTAAGCGTGAAGGGTTTTTAGTAGTGAGGTGGGGGAGGGGGGCTTAGAATTTGTGCAAAGGGAGGAATACTAGTAGCTCTGGTAATAGTCTTCACTGGCTAATAGCGCTTCTGAGCTGCACACTGTTCCTGAGTGTTTTACGTACGGTAACTCTTTATCCTCACAACAATGTGCCGTTCATGTTCCCATTTCAGAGATGAAAAGACTGAGGCATAGACCTGTTACCTGACTTGCCCAAGGTCACACAGGTAGGAAGTGCCAGAGCTAGGGTTGTTCGAAGGGAAGGAAACGGAGCCTGTCAAATAGGGACACGAGGCAATGTAAGAGGAAATGCAGAAACCCTGACAGCTGACCCCAGGGGGAGAACCTCCAGGGGCAACGGGGGGTGACCTTCACTGCTTCCCCGCTCCCCTTCCTTTCCCCTCCCTCCTCTGTTTCCACAGCATCTGTGTCATTCGCGAGGAGGAATTCAAATCCCATCTTGGGGCTCATGTCTCACAGAGTTTGAACACCCCTGAAATATAAGGCGCCAGCTCTCCGTCGGGCCCCCACAGGCCCTCCTGCTCCATGTGACACGTGCAGCCGTCTTCAAAAGCATTGCGGTTGCTTTTCTTTGCAAGTGATGATTAGCAGGGAAAAGACTTATTTGATGCAAACATTTGGGCTTTAAGTTGGGCCAAAAGGTGCAGAAGTGTCACATTTACAGGCGGCACAGGACCCGTGGCCCTTAGTCCCCCCTTAGTCCCCCCTTAGTCCCCAAGAGCTGTCCCGGGCTGGTGTTCCATAAATATGCAAAGTCCACCACGCTGGCCGCTGGGTGACAGGAAGCCCTGTGGCTTATCACTGGCCAGGGCGGTGCCACGGATATAACACCCAGGCTGCCGTTGCATGCCACGACCCCCTCACCAGGCCCCCAACATCTAGACCCCCGGGAGCGCTCCGGGGCTGGCAGCTCCCAATGGGGGCATTCGGGCCCACGTGGTGGTTCCAGCGGGGACCTGCTGGCACCGGGCTGAGGGAGGCCAGGCCCCTGGGGCCGCTGCTCCCTGACGGTGAGTGCCCACACAAGGCTCTCTCCCACCAAGGAGACGCCTCAGCACTGAGGACCCTCGGGAGTGCCAGCGGGTCAGACCTCTCTGCACCCCGGGTAACAAGTTAAATGGAAACTTCATTTTCCAGAAAGACCCTCCTCCGCTGGATCCTCCCGCAGAGGTCTCACTGGATGCTCCCAGGCTGGCCTCGCAGGGCAGAGTCCCCTCTGGGGTCCCTGAGGGCCGATCCTGCCTACTGGGATGAGCTTGAGCTCCAAGTGGCCTCTGATGGCCTGGGCAGATGGCCCACGGCCTCCTCTCAGTCGTGGGCAACCCCCCTTAAGGAGGGAGAGCGAGGAGCTCAGGCCCCTGGAGGGTTTTCCAGCAAGCTGCCCCGTCCTCCGCCTTCCCCCTGTCACTTCGTACAATCAGAGGGAAATGGTTCCTCGAATACTGTGGTTTTCTCCCGTGTCCTCTCTTTGCACATTCTGTGCGGGTTGGCACGCTCCCCTCACGTCTGCATGGTTTTCTCTGGGGACTCTGGGTTCCTCCCGTGTCCCAAAGCTGTGCAGTTAAGTCAATCAGTGTGTCTAATTTGTCCTGGTCTGAGTGAGTATCCGTGAGTGGCCTTGCAAATGCAAGGCGTCCTGTCCAGGTGGGTCCCCCCCTGGCGCCCTGAGCTGCTGGGAGAGGCTCCAGCCACAGGGACCCCTCACTGGGGTCAGCGGGTTGGAAAATAATGATCTCACTTGTTTTCATTCCAATTTCTTCAATGTATGTATAGCTCGCGTCTACATCACTGTTTAATGTTAGACATGTTTGGGGTCTTTATTTAGACGTTTGGGGATGTTTTTGGGACCAGAAATATGCGGCTTCAGTTCTAACCAATTGGCCTTTGGCAAAATTGGTTTCCACGTTCGGCGTTTTGCATAAAACCCATAAAGCCATGGTTTCTGAGCCCCCACGGTCGGCGTTAAGTGAGGGCTTACTGTGCGAACGATTCTGATTCTTTGCAGAATCGGAGGTGAAACGAACTCTCCAGGCCTTTGTCCTCCCCCAGTTTTTAGAGCTAAGAAAACCAAGGCGCAGAGAGGTGACAGCGTCCCTGAGCTCACACAGGAAAGTCAGGTCTTCCTATTCCCAGCCCAGAGTCCGTCCCTTCCCCACCTTCTGGCTGTGTGCAGGGCACAGTCCAGGAGGACCCCTGAAGCCAGCTGGACGCAGCCATCCGCCACAGGCCAGCTGGGGACCCAGTCACTCCAGGGCCGAACGGGGCAGGCATGAGAAGCAGACAGACGAGGACAAATGTCCAGACTCCTGTGGCTTCCTGGACACAGGCTCCTGGTCCTGAATGTGGATTCCAGGCAGACTGAGGTTTTGCTGGGGAAATAAAATAATTGAGCAATTAGCTAGTGGCAAAAAAAGACCAGAAATGTGGATTGGGAGACTTTTTACAAGGGACTCAGTCCTCAGGAGGAGGGCAGCTGTCCTTTGTCATGCAGAGAGCGGTCCAGGCCTTGCCTCTGTGGGGGAGAGTCTGGTCTGTGGTCTGTGGGGTCAGGATGGGCCTGAAAAGCAGAAAAACCGTAAAACAGCCTCTTCTGACAATGGGGGAGGGGAGACTGCTTACAAAGCCGTCTGAATCAGACTGCTCTCCCCCAAGGCTTTCAAAGGCGGGAGAAGCCCACACTGTTTAGGTTAGGGAGTTTTTAACTGTGTGA
Source organism: Macroglossus sobrinus (assembly GCA_004027375.1). Lineage (NCBI taxonomy): Eukaryota > Metazoa > Chordata > Mammalia > Chiroptera > Pteropodidae > Macroglossus > Macroglossus sobrinus. Next base: position 61,515 of record PVKZ01004982.1, on the reverse strand, counting down.
AGACTTTTTTTTTTTCCAGAGATAATGTGTTGCAGATGCTCTAAGTGTAATCGTATGAAGCTGTAGGAGAATTCAGACGCTTCACACTCCCATGCGTGTCCTGGAGGCCTGAGGACACTTAGGCCAGGTCTTCTCCAACCCAGACAGCTGTGAGATCGCCCAGCCCTTCAGCTGCTCTGTCGCCTCTGGACAGGGTTCCGTGGTTTCTGCAGGGGTGCCCCTGGACCTGGTGCTGCTCCCCACCGAGCCACGATGCCAGCTGCTCCCCACCGAGCCACGATGCCAGCTGCTCCCCACCGAGCCATGATGCCCGCCCGTTATTCCTCACTCCGCCCAGGTTGCTGCTGCTCTACAGCCCCTGTTCTGGCACCTCCCACCTCCCACCAAGGCTGGCTTCATTCCACAGGGGAGTCCCCGGGGACGGTGACTTCTGCCTGGAGTGGCCCGAGGAACCTGGTAACCACAGATTCCTGGGCCCAGGCCTCCTGAGGGGGCCCGGCTGGGGGCACACGCAGGGATCTGGGTGCTAAAGTTCCTCTCCGCTTCAGGTTTGGGAAGCGGGGCGAGGCTGGGGGAGCGCAGTGGAGGCCTGTGAGGAAAAAACATCTCATTGTATGGCCCGCAATCCAGCCGGTCCAGGTGATCCCTCGGCTTTCTGATTGGCTGTGAGGAGAGGAAAGAAGATGGTCAGGAAGAAAAAAAAATAGAAAAGACTTTTTTCCTGAAGTCTTTCTTAGAGTTTCCCCGTAAGAATAGGTGAAAAGAGGTTTTTCTCTTTCTAAGTACTCCGAATATGAGCATATTATATGCAAATTAAGTTTACCATTTAACGCTTAAGTTAACGCTTAGGTCTTTCCCTACAGCTTCGTTATTTTCACTTTCAAGAAAATAAAGGAGGCAGGAGACCAGGATGCTGATTCTGCACTGTGCCTCTCTGCCCGGGCGGTCCCTAACCTGTAGTTTTCGGAGCCAGCCGGGGCTCAGGCTAGAGGCTCTCCCCAGGCCCAGCTGGCCTTCCCGACCCCATGTCCTGTCCCATCGCAGCCCCCCTCCACTCAGGGGTCTGACCCCTCACAGAAGGGCCCCTGGATGGTCAAGTATTTGCTCACTCTTCCTCCTTGACCGAAGTGCCCTTCATCTCTTCTTTGCCTTTGCAATATTCTTACTGGCAGGTCCCCGATTAATCTCACTTCCTGCACGAAAACCCCTCTTTGATGTTCTGCCCTCTCCATCTCTTTCTGCCCAGTTTATTATCACTGCGTGCTCTGGGCGCCCTTGGTCCCTCCTGAAGACAGCGGACGGACATTGCCTCCGACATTCTGGAGGTGCTCACTGCGGTCTTCCGAGGGAGCACAGTGGTGGCAAGGAATGGACACCCTCTCGTTTGATTCTGTCATCATGCCCAGCCCGGCGCTCTGCAAATCATGCATTCTCACAGTGTTTGCTGAGAGAGAGAGACGGATGAGCCCCTTTTTGGTAAGATTTTGGAAATTTGGACCCAGAGGCCTGAGTTCTTAGTCCAAAGTAAAGCCAGTATTCATTCAGGAAACTAGTAACCAATGGACACAACTTTCATGTTGAAAAATACAGACACTTGGCAGGTGGACAGTGACAAGTGTCTCTTACGCTGCCACCTAACCCCTGGTCATCTTCCCCAGTGCAACGCTGAATCTCGTATGCACTTCTAGGACAGCCTGAACTAGCACAAGCCCAGGCACATGACAACGTCAGTATCTGATAACACATCCTGTTTTCATCTCTCAACATGCCCTTGACCACCTCTCTGCCCTTGGAGACACGGCCAAGGTTTGTCAGGGACAGAGCAGGGGGCCCAGTGCCCCTGACCTCATGTGATTCCTGTGGCCTTACTTCAGGCTCACCCTGTTCTAGATGGAAAATCCTTAAAGGCCCGGATCGGACCATGTTTTCTAGGCCCTAGGTTCAACAGCGTGGAGCCAGAGGTCCGACCGTCCTGGGGAGAGCCCCAGCCGAGCCCTGGTGTTGACAATGAAGGTCGTTGCCGGATCCTCTAATCTTCAGAGCAAGGCTGATAAAGCGGGGAAGGATTTGCACATTCTGAGAGGTAATTGGAAAGGCGGGCCAAGCAAATAAAATACATAATAATGAGCATGGAGAAATCTCTAGGATTAGCTGGGTCCTGCTGGGACGATCCTTTTCGCAGACACTTAAGCATTTTATCAATAGCTCAGCGCTGCAGTTATCACAGAGAGGAAACGAGCTTTTGCCATCCACTCCGGTGAGAAGCTACCGGCACGTTTTAACCTCCTCCCTGCATGTTCATTAGGGAACGTGACACTCCAGCCACCAAGCAGCCCCTACACCTCCTGCAAACACTTTTTGCTTCCTCTGCCACGCAGCTCTAAGCTGTCCTTTGAGCATCTGGCCTGCCTCTTGGTCTCTAGGCTCTCTGAGAAGTTCCTGGTGGGAGCTGATGAGTGGGGGAGTGCGGGGGGAGGGAGATCAAAGACGTATCTATGGTACGAAATCAAACAGCAAAGAAGTGTTTATAAGGAAAAGCAACACCGTCTCACTCCATCCTTTCCCACGCTTCAAACATCACTTCTGATGGTTTACCTCCCAAACCATAAACAGTATGCTGACTTAGGTCTCCTCTCAACTTTTTAATAAACACATCGGTAATTTTAGTTCTTTCCGTCACTTTGGAAAATTTAAACAGTATGCTAACACCTTTATTTCTTTAGACAGTATTCATTCGGGAAACTAGTAACCAACACACACGAGGCCGTGAAAGGGCCACGGTCGTCCATGTCCTTCCTCTACCAGCCACACTCTAACTTTTGCATTGTCAACCTTGGTAACCTTAACACTGTGCTCAGTCCTTGTTTATAAGTCGATTTTAAATGCTGAGAACTCATAAGAAACATTTACGTTACCACGATTATGTAAATAGTATTTATTATAGAGCCCCAAATAGATGCTATGGTTATATTTATCTTACTATGGTTCCAAAATAAACCTTGGGCCACTCAGAGAAAAGTGTTTCTGGCATTAAAGACAGACGGATATTCTTTTTCCTGATACTCCATCGATTGTTCCCAATCTACCTTATTTTAAATTTGCTTCATCTTTGGACCATGATTTTCTCGTTCAGCCTTTCGTTTGCCTCAAAGTTACTGATTACTTTTCTCCTTGTTGGCAAAATAATGCATCTTCACCGTATCTTCAATGTTATTCAGCTTTTTCTCTATCTGTTTATTGCAGAAGATTCCATTGTTTTTTCCCTAGAGACATCGTGCCGGCTTCCAGAGACCTCCATGCTGTTGCTTAAACTGGGATGAGGCTCTTCTCAAAGTCTCCTACTCGGCCACCACTGGGATTTCCCATCACTGCCGTCTCGGGTCCAATCCACTGTTGTCTAGATCCTTTCTTCTCCTCTTTCTGTTTTCTCCTTCATTTTGCTGGAATACATCTTCGAGCACCTTTCTTAGAAAGGAAGCCTAAATGTCTAAAAATATCTTTTTGATTTAATTGTCTGGGTGTAGAATTCTAGTTCTGAAATCATTTTTCATTAGAAGTGTTAAGGCATTGCTCTGTTGACTTCTAGTAATCAGGACAATTAGGGTTGCTAATGAAAAGTCAGATGCTATTCTAATGATCTACTATTATTATTAATGTTTGTTTTCTCTCGAAGATTTTGGATCTTCAGTGCTGCAGTGCAAACTCTTGAGCATTCATTCCCCTTTGTGTGCCTGTGTATGGATATGTCTGTATTGGTACTCTAGCGGTATGTTGGCATAATATAATGTATAATAAATGTTTATATACAGAGATGATATAGTTCATATACACTTCTATTGGCATAATATACATGTGCAGTTCTCTAAGATAGATGGGTAGAAGGTGTGCATATTTCACAGTTTTATCAGATTCTGCCACATTGCCCTCCAAGAATTCTCTACCAGTTTACAGACCCCGCCCAGATATGTCTCAGATAACTTATTTTCTCACATCCTCGCCCTCCCTTCATTAAGCTCCTCCATTCCACTAATCTGAGGTGAGGTCAGACTGAGAGGAAATCTTACTGCCTTGTTTTCCATTCTCCTGATTATCAGCAGGACTGCAGACTTTCCCAATGTTTATGGGCTGTTTAGATTTCCTCTGCTGGTTTTTCTGTCGTGTACTTGGTTTTCCTTATTGATTTGTAGCAACTTTTTATAGATTCTGGATGTAATCTCTTGATTGCATCCCTGGTAAATATATTCTCCCAGCTCAGGGCACCTGAAGAAATAAGACAGGGCCTAAAAGAAATAAGGTGGTAAGTCAGGAAGCGTATGACTGAGACCCAGGGGTGCCGGCTCTTCCCACCCTCTCTTCTGGGTGGCCCCAGGGCCTGCTTCCAGGCAATGTCATGAACTGGTCAATCCCACGGGATGCCGGTAATGTTTGACTCTCAATCTGGATGCTGGTTATATAGCTCATTTGTAAACATTTCACATTATACGTTACAATTTATTCACTGTTCTATATGTACATTATAGTCAATATTACGTTTATTCTAAGATACCATTAACGAAAAAGCAAGATGAGAGTAGGAGGAGATATTTGCGATACATACAGATTATGCTGATGTGTCACTTAGATTGTTGCCCGCACTCTAAATTAAGGGTTTTTCTTTTTAGGATCTTTCCCATCTTTAACTATGTATTTTTATGTTTTTCTATAGATATGTGTAATTTGAAAATAAATTACTTTTTGGATTTGCCAAATAGGTTTCCCCCCATTACAAACTTTTAAATATAGATAAGTATAATTACGCTATTTTTCTGGAAATTTTTCAAATAATTTATTTATGTTACCCTTAGCTTCTTTTTCCCTATGGTTAAAATACGTGATCTATTTCTTTTTTAAACTCTTGATTTTACCCAATGTTCTCAGTTCTTCTGTCTCCCTACGTCTTTGCAGAGTTGCTGGGAAGGAAAAGATGAGCGCTGTCAGCATCCCCTGCAAAGATTTGATGTCGGGAGAAGCAGACCTTCGGTCCAGCTAAATGATCAGGAAGAGTATGGATACGAGAAAGAAAGGGAGAAAACCACGAATTCTTTATCTAGTTCAGACCCTTTTAAGGCCACATTTTTATAAATGAGCACTTAGGACAAGCGAGCAAGTGACCATAAATGGCACCGGGCCACACACCCCCATTCAGCCAGGTACTCATCGTCGACACACCCCAGCATGGCAGGGACCCAGATGGCCACCGTCTTGTGAAGCTCTCAATCCAGTGAGAGGAGACAGACGATAAACAAGACACCAAAGAAGCCAGATAACAGAGGAAGTAAACAGGGCAATGAAAGAGAGAGGATTGGGTGGCCTCACGTACGAGGAGGCAGCATCTGGGATGAGAATGGACCAGCAGGAAAGGGAGTGGAGAAGATGGGTTCAGGCAGAGGGACTGAGAAAGGGCTTGCTGACTTCCGGATCAGAGTGGCTGGAGTGCGGAGGGGAAGGGCAGAGGCTAGAGGAAGGGGCCCCAGGCCATGGCAAGGCTCTAAGTCAGGGAGCCCTGGGAAACCACTGAGGAGTGTTCAGCAAAGAAGGGACATGATCTCATTTGCATTTTAAAAGATAATTCTAGTGGATAATCAAAATGTGGTAATATTATCCAGCCTTAAAATCAGTGGACATTCTGACACAGGCTACAACATGGCTGCACCTTAAAGTCATTAATTATGCTGAAGCTGAAGGAGCCAGTCACAAAAGGACAAATAAATACCGCGTGATTCCACTTACACGAGGTGCCCAGAGCAGTCACATTCAGAGACTGGCAACAGAGTGGTGCTTGCAGGTAGTGGGGGGTGGAGTTAGCGGTTATGGACACAGAGTTTCAGTCTGGGGAGATGAAAAGGTTCTGGAGATGGTGACGGTGACGGTGACAGTTGCCCAGCAGTGCGAATGTACTTAACTCCATCGAACTATACACTTAACTATGGTTAAAACAGTAAATTTCATGTTACGTGTATTTTACCATGATAAAGACATTTTCAAAAGATAATTCTGCCGGCTCTGTGGGTTGGGGCTCAAGAGGGGAGGCGGAGTGGCCCTCGGGGGCCACAGCACCTGGCAGCCTGACAGAGGCGTTGGGGCAGTGGTCGTGGGGGCGGGGGGCAGTGGGCAGATTTGCCACACAGGTCACGAAGACGTGGCAGTGGAGTGGACTGGGAGGAAGAGAAGGGAGAGGGCAATCTGTTTGTGACATAATGACAAATGACTAGAAAGCATTCCCAAGTAAGTTGTGCTAGCATGGTATTTAATACGTCTTCATTTCCAGATTGTCTTTGATAATATATATGATATATATCATTTTGTTCAGGTAACGCCACTGCGCGTGTCCAAGCCCAGCCTGCATCCGGCTGCAGGACGCCAGGCCTCAGGCCCCATCCACACGGCCCCCGTGGCAGGGGCGTCTGGTTCCGCAAGCTCCCCATGGTACTGACTCCTGGCCTCTTGCCTGACAGCCCGGGTGACAAGTTCAGCCTCAGAGTGCTAGAAAGCACTAGGCACCGTGGCTGGTGCTTCAGGGAAAATACAGTGTGGAAGCCTGGAGAACACCTTGTGAGACAGGGACAAATTATGATCCCTATTTTACAAATAAGGGACATGAACTTGCAGAGGTCGAATATGCTGTGAGTCTCTGCGCTCTACAGCTAGCAGAATGGGCCCCACCATTAGCCAAGTGCTACCCTGTCCCAAGGTGGGCACAGGTGGAATCCGAGAGCAGGGTGGGAGGGCACGAAACCACCTCACAGCAAAGGAGCAGGACCTCTCGGTCCTCAAGGGGTGGGTGGGAGGAGGCTCAGGGAAGGGGTCTCATCCAGAAACCCTCTGGGCCCAGCAGAGGCCAAGAGCAATGCGGAGGTCCTGAGGGTTGGCACCCTCTGGTACCTTCTCCTCGGACCCATGGCTGGCCTGTCTGGCTGAGAGCTCCGGCCGCTGCCAGTGGGGTCCGGAGGGGCTGTGCCAGCCACCGCAGCAGTGAGGTGGGCTTCTATTCCTTTGCTGGGAAGTGGCTCGGTGTTACTATGTTTCATTCACATATCTCAGCATCATTTTCCACCCTTGCCCACCCCCACCTCACTCAATTCTGTACTATCCAGTCTCCAAAAATCATGTTTCCAAAATAGCAATCTATTTTGAAGCATTAATGCCTAGAAGCTTTCAAAATTAAGTTTCATTGATAAACCCTCTTTTTATCAATAGACTCTTACAGTGAACACCAATATACAGCAGTAACAATGATATTTTAGTCAAATTTGGCTCCTGAGTCAAAGGCCTTAGGTATTTGCTTATGGTGATGGCAATCGATAAGTGCACTGAGGCTATTTAGATGGAGACGAACCTGGAGACTGGAGCCAAAAAAGGCCTGTGTTAGGTCACAGAGGAGCCACGAGAACACGACACCCCGAACACCCACACCTGGGCGCGGTGTGCCATCTGCACAGAGGAGGGGACAGACCCGTCAGCTGGCAGGAGCCACACTGGCAGCTTCCCTTCCCCACACCTCACTGTGCCCACTCAGCATCTAGCAGCCTCCCTGATGCCACCGAGTGAATGGAAGGGAGGAAGGGGTGCTTTGAGGAACCCCACCTGCCTAGACACTCACTTCCGGGAACTTGGGGGACAGGTTTTAATCTGATTTTCAGGGCAGAGGCTGGGGTTTTGTCTCCCTCACCCCCAGCCTGATCTCCCTCCATTGTTCTTCTCCTGAAGTTCCCTGTCACTCAGCCTGTGACCAAACCTTCCCGAAGCTTCCTCCAGAAATGAAAGAGAAAGACAGTATATTTCCTTGTGTCTCTTTGTTTTCAAGATGCCAGCTCTGGGCAGAGGCCTCTTTGGCCCGGCCAGGCCAAGGCAGTGTGGGGGCAGGAGTAATGAGCTGAAGCCTCGGCGCCTACAGTTCCTACTAGAACATGTGGGGATCAGTCAGAAATGAAGGTCAGAGCTGTACAAAACCCCATGTTAGTCCAAAAAAGGAATTTTTTTAATAACACACAAATAAAGCAATTATCGAACATTTAAGAAGACTCAGATTCCTCCAGCAGAAACAATAGCAAATGATTAGGCAAGCGTTGTTTATTGAGGAGAGAAGTACTAATCTGATGAGGTATTCAGCAAGCTTATAAATGATTTATTCACATCTGGTAGAGGGAAAAGCCGAGTGACACATGAGAATTCGAGCATCAGAAAGGACAGAACCTGGTCAAATCGAGGCTGCCTGTACCTGACTATCTGCCACTCACTGTGTGTGTGTGTGTGTGTGTGTGTGTGTGTGTGTGTGTGGTGGGTGGGGAGACTGCGGGTCACTGGGCTCTAAGTGGCTTCCTCCCACCTGCCTTACTTCTGAGCAGCTGCAGATCCTGCCTGGCTTTGGCTCGCATTTGTTAGTGCCCAGCACCCCCTACTGGCGGCAGGAAGAATCTTTGTTCCTCCCAGAAACTGATGGTTGGCAGGTGTGGGCAACAGAATCCCCTTCTGTAGAATTGCCCTCCGTGCCCTCACATCAGTTGCTCTCAGATTTTATTTTGGTACATTATTCTGTTCCAGTCATTTTCCTCAACAACCTTCAAAGGCACTCCCACTTCTTCAAAACCTACAAAGCAAGCTACAGAGGTTTAAAGTAGGTCCACACATTCCAGGGAATTCATTGTGGAGCAGTGAATATGTTCAGAATTCTATTTGTTCATTGTCTTATAAAATACATCATATTAGCACAGTAGCACATTTATTCATTCAATAAATATTTGCTGAGCACCAGGCACTAACAGAGCAAACAAAAATCTCTGCCTCGATGGAGTTTATCCTCCACGCAGGGCGAGGGACATTTAATAAGCAAGTAAAATAGCAAGTAAAATAAATAGAATGAAAATCGGTCATACGAAAAAGAATAGGCAGGAAAGAAAGATAGGGATGTGTTTGGGAGGAGGGGTAGCTGTCATTTTAAATTAGAGTGAGACGTGAGGGAGCCATTTCTGTGGACAGCTGGAGAAAGACCGTTCCAGGTGGAAGGAGCAGTCAGTGCTGCAGAGATCCGGGACCAGAGTGTCTTGGGTGTGTTCGGTTTGTTCAAGGGACAGCAGGGCGCCATCTTGGCTGGGGTGGAGTGAGGCAGAGTGGGTGAGGTCAGGGAGGAGTGTAGGCTGAGAAGGGCTTGCAGGCCATTGTGGGTAAGCGCTTTGATTCAGGGAGAAATGGGAACCAGTGGAAGGCTCTGAACATATGAATGACACGATCTGCAGTGCACGTCTCCAATGTTTTACTGATGCTCAATTAACAAAGTTTGGAAGCTCTAGGTCTCTATAAGCTCACTGCTTCTTTCCCAACTGGGGGAGGTAACGTGAGCTGTTTTAAAAATGAGCTGCAACATGACATGTCTTCCTAGACGAACTCATTCCTTTGCTAAACCGTGAAGTATACTTTGAGGTGTCCATCCCTGGGGTCTTTCTCAGTATTGAATGTCCATTTTCACTGAGTATCTGTTTGCATTCTTAACTCCTTGCCACTTTTTCATTTCAAGATGGTGATTCTTACCCCATGCAAATTTAAGCTATGCCTTACAGCTCAGCTCATAGAAGTAAACAGATACCAAAGGCACCTGGCCAGGATGTCACCCAGCCCAGCACCAGCAAGGCCAAGACCGAGAGTCACGGGCTACAGCTCACATCTGTTTGAGCCAGCCCGGCATGTGTGTGTCTCCACAGAAAAGACAATTCCATGTTGCACGTGGGACACTTGACTGCTTATGAAGGTTTCATTTCCACACACACTTTGTGTGATTGCCTCGGCACCCGAGGGAGGCGAGGAGCATGCTAAGAGCCCCGAGTGCCCCCAGCCTGAGTCTCTTCTGGTTTGCATTAAGATGAGCTGTGCTACCATGCTCACAGCCTGGCCTTAGATGTGTTCTAGAGTCTCAGTGTCCAATACAGCAGCCACAAGTCACACGGGGCTCCTGAGCACCAGACTTCAAAGATTTTGTATATTAAAAAAAAAAGAAACACAAAAAAACCCGTAAACTACCTCTTGATAATTTTCTTATATTAATTACATGTTGAAATAGTACTTTGACTATATGGGGTTAAATAAAAGGTATTGTTAACATTAATTTCATCTGTTCCTTTGTACTTTTCAATGTGACTACAAGAAAGTGTCTAATTATATTTGTGGCTCACATTGCATTTCTGTTGGATAATGGTGCTCTCTGGAGGGGCAATCCTCAGTCTTTTTGACATCAGGGACCGGTGCTCCTATAAGAATCTAGTGCCTGATGATCTGAGGTGGAGCTGAGGCAGTGATGCTAGCTAGCACTAGGGAGCGGCTACAGATGCAGATGAAGCTTTGCTTGCTCACCTGCCACTCACCAGCTGTGTGGCCCAGGAGTTGGGGACCCCTGCTCTAGAGTATTCCAATAACTTCCATTTATTGGGCAACTACAAGCTGCCATGCACTGTGCTAGGAGCATTACATGCTATCCTATTTAATCTTAACAATCCTGAAGTAGATATGATCCCACCTGATGGTAGGATTAGGGAACTGATGCTCAAGGTTATGGAGCTTCTCTGAGGAAACACTACTAGAAAGTGGGAAAATCAGGATTTGGACTCAGATTGGTGACTGTTCAGCCCTTGTCCTAAAGCCCACCACGTCACATGGCCTGCATTCCAGGGACAACTGAAGTTGTTTTATGTCACTGCAAATGCTTTGATTTAACCCACCAGCATCATGTGACTCAGGGCCATATTCGTGTGGCTTTGAATTCTTGGGGTGATCCTGAATCAGTGACCTATAAATGCTGTGGATGGAGGCTCATTCTACAGAGCATATTAATTCAGTTATTCTCAAACGGAAACCTCACAGAGACTGAATAAAAAGGTAACACCAGGGATCATTTAACATTCTCATCGGTTCTCCATTGTCGGAGGTTAGGCTGGCACATCCTGAGTCACAGTTCTCCCCGGAAACAGGTTGATGGGCAGTTTGTGTGACACAGTGCCACCTGGATCCCACAGTCTCCTTCACGGGCGATACTCTAGTCTAGACACAAGAGCAGTGCCATGACAGTACCTTCCTGATTTTGGTCGGAACCAGCCTAGAACCATTCGTAGATGCTGTTGAGTTACTGCACTTTCTGGGAGCGGGGCCCTTTTAATCTTAAAAATCCACTAATGGATGCTGGTTCAAGCTGGTAACTGCACACATATATTTAACTCCCTCTTGTAAACTCCCATGGAGGTGACCAAAGCATCAGCAAGCAAATGGACACACAGCAGAAGACCATTAACACCCCCACGCGTGGACCAGTAAGAGCTGGACCAGCTATGACCACGTGGGAGGATGGCCAGATGGTCAGTCTCTGGCCGCTGTGAACGCCCTTTCTTCCAACCTTTAATGCTGCAAGAAAGGGGTAATTTCAGAATTACAGTCTTTTTACTTTGCTGGTCAAGGTCCATTTGCCTGTGGGGAGCAGAGCAAGGGCCACTCACAGCTCTTGCTAAATGAAGCAGCGCCCAGCTGGAGCTGGCAACCCTGAAGGGGCTACCCACGCCGGGCAGGAAGTGGGCACTGCCCAGCCCACATCACACCACTGCAACAGAAATGCTTTGGGCATGGCCACCTGAACCCAAGTGAAATCACCTCTCATCGGACAAAGTAAACCTCCACTCGATCTAAAGTTCCCCCTTCCCTCTTTGGAGAAAACCGCTTTCAACTACCCAAACTGGAGAAATAATGCTAAGCAACAAAAAAACATACCCTGGCAGCCATAGACGTATACCCTTCAGATTCCCTGCTGTGTGTGAGGAGCTAAGTGACAGGTGGTCCCACTGGCTGCCACCCAGGCCGTACGTTCACCGAGGTAGGTCTAGTCCAGGGAGACGATGGACTCCAAGAGATGACTTCGGGTGAAGACTCACCATCGACCTTGCCGAACGCTCTTTGTAACTGCACTGCCGCCTGACATTCTTCCTACCCATTCCTGTCTTCCACTCCTTCCACGGGTGCCACACCCGCATCTGGACTCTCCCTCCCTTCTCCTGCACCAGCGCCCAATAAATCCCTCGTACATCTAATCCCATCCTAGACCTAAATTCATGCACACGAGGACACATTGAGAAAGGATTAATTATAAACTTATTTGAGGAATCAAACTTATTTGAGGAATCAGAGGAAATGTGTCTCTATGAAAGAGAAACAAAGATGTTGTACATCTTAAAGCACATGCACACACTGTTCAGGAGAACACATCCATAACACGGAAGCAAGCATGGAGAGGCACTAATCTGAGTGTGGGAAAGACTGTCTAAGGGAAAACCTGGTTGTTGAATTGACAAGCACAAGAGCAGTGTCATACAGCGAGTTGGATATGGCAGAAAGTGAGGTCCCATGGGGGACAGCAGAGAATAAAAGCAGTAATCAAATAACAGGAAAATCATGGTCTAAAATAAAAAGGCTATTCTTTTTAGACCTCAAGTCTCACCCAATACCAAGAAATATTAAGGAAAAGGCCACACCTAGAAATAACCTGACATTTTTTAATTTGAAGGATAAAGAAAAAATACAGAAGTGTCTGAGAAACACATTGTATACAATAAAAAAGAAAACTCGAAACATATAGCTTTTCTTTCATAATACAACATGCCAGAAAACAATAGCAAATGTCTATTATTTTTGAAAAGACTGTAAGCTGAGGATTTGATACTCAGGATTTGATACTGCAGAGGCAACAGAAAAACATTCCCATCTATGAAAGGATTCAGACAGTGCATCATCCATCACGCTCTTTATTAAAAAAAAGAAAGAAAATGAAAGCACTCTGAAAACACCAGAGAAGACGAAAAACGAAATTAAAAAATTGGATGGACAATATAGCAGAATGATTCTTGGGCCCAAATAAAAACATTACAAAAAAGAGAGGGAAGAGTTGACATATAGTAAAAAAATACTGGAAACCAGGAAAAACACAGAGTGATGTCTCTGTAAGTTTGTTTCTATCATCATGTAACAAGGAGAGTGTCTAAAATATTTCTGAAAGGAGATAATAAAGAAAAATATACACTTCTTTTTGAAACTTTAGTCTTTATCCATAGACATCTAAGATCAAACACAAACTCTGTACCATTCTCAGAAAGATTAAGCCAGATGTGGAGTATGTGTACTTCTCTCCCATCTGCCCCAGCTAGAACCCACAGCTGGAGAACTGCAGCACGGTTTGGGATCATGCAAAATGATTTTTCTTTCTCTACGACTTCTAAGGCCTGTGTTCTCTTTGAATAGCTATTTGAGTTCAATAACTACTTACTACCTAGTTTTGCCCACGGCATCTCAGTGGAGAGCTGTTTTCTGCATGATAACCATCCTTATACATAAACGGAATCCCTTAACCGTGAAGGTGGCCGTGGCGGTGGCTCTCTCTCTCTAGAGACACCATTTGAAAATGCAGACGAAAAAGAAGTGACCACTGCAGCTCCTACAGACTTTTAAAGGATAAGAAGAGACTATTTTAAAGAACTTCATGTCCACAAATTTGACAACTTGGATCAAAGAGATAAATTCCTTGAAAATATAACTTACCTAAATGATACAGGATGAAACCAAAAATCTGAATAAGCTTTATAGTTATTAAATTTGTTAGGGAAAAAACCTTCCCACAAAAATGTCAGACCAGCTGGTTTCACACATTAATTCTATAAATGTAATAATGAAAAAGAGGCTAGTTAGAATTTAGTTATTAAAAAGTCAGCTTTAATATCAACAGGAATAATGGCCATAAGCCAACATTGCGCAGGTTATCCGTGCCAGACTAGAAAGAAATGAAATCAGCTCTGATGAAATTCACTTCTTCTTCCCTTTCGAAGGCTTGGCAAATAAAGCTGGGTCTATTTGTTCCCTTGCCAGGCCCCGGACGGAGAAGAGTCTCGTTGCCCGCTCCTGCAGCGTGCCCCCACACTTCAGCCCCCGGGCCATGAGTTCACACTTCAGCTTCTCCAGACCCAGCGACTCCACATCTGCAACAGAGCTGAACGCCAGTAAATCCACGGATTCCTGAGCCGCATCCTGAGGGGGGAAAAATATATTTATTTATTTATATAAATATAAATATATATATATATATATTTTTTTAAATATATATATTTAAAACAGGCTCCTTTTTCTGAATAAACTGTCAACCATCTTCTTCTATTTCTCAAGGAATTTTCAGCTATTTTGCCTTATCTTGTTATCAAATTTTAATAATCATCTAAATTATTTTCCACACACATTTCTGATACACATAAATGTTAATTTTTCATCTATATATTTAGAAATAAGCATTCAGGATAGTAATAAGTTACATGATTCCCAGAGTCTTAATATTACTTTTAATTTCTTTTCATGATTTTTCCGGCAAAAATTTCGACAGTAAGATATACTCAGCCTACATCACACTATGGCCACAGGAAAAAAGCAGCACCCATAAAACTTCATTTTAATGAGGTTCTCATGCCTGTGAATCTATTAATTCTATACTCTTAATGATTTCTGTTCTAACTGAATAATCAGCCTGATTGTCAAAGTATATAACATATATAACTCAACAAATTCAAATGCTATTCAATAGACTTGCAACTGTTCTATCCACAAAGTACCTTTATAGACTGCAAGACAAAATTAAGTATTTCTAATAATGGATGCTCTGTAAAGAGTGAAACTGCAACGGCAAATGCAAAATGTCCACAGAGGCTCAAAGATTGAAAGCCAAATCAGGTTTAATTCTATTTTCTTTTATTCATTTTTCTAAGATTTTGGTCAGGATAAAGCTAATATATACACATAACATAGAAGTTGCATGCTTATAACTCCAAAGATGGTGTCAGGATCAATTTAAAGCCCCTAGTATAAAAAATTCCACTATTCTCCCCATTAAGTGCAATTTATGAATTTTTGCGTATTTATTGGGGGTAAGGAAGGAGCTGGTTAAACAAATAATGATAGGCTTTGTGTTTATCAAAGGAAACCAAGTAGCCTGGGTTTCATCTATTCTAAAAAGCAAATCATTCAATCAAAGAGCAAACATTAAAAGATTTTTGCAGACAGAGAATATAACCAACTATATGAGGAAAAGTATGCACAATGAAAACAAATTTTTAAAAGGCTGAATGTGGGACTTATGATTAAATGATAAAAAGAAGGTGCTCTTCTTCTTCTACAGAAAAGACCTCCAAGTCCGGCTGTCAAGTCCTGTTCACAGTACCCATGAGAAAGCAAAGCTGGGTAATCCCGGAGACTTAGCAATAGGAAAATGAGTACAGGTCATCAAAAAATGCCATCTATCTCAATATTCCTTACTATTGTATTAGCTAGAAAGAATAAACAATAGCAATTATGCTATAATATGTGATATACATTCAGAGATTAAAATGTAAAAACATGCATCTTAGAATAAGATACAGAACTGAGGACACCACCTAGTGGCAAAATAATATAAATTCTGGAGCTAAAAACAAAAAAACCTAAGCATTTTTAGGAGGACAGGCAAGCTTCACCATCATCTATTTGTACTTCTGATTTTTAAACAAGCCTTCCCACTAAGTAGCTGATGGAAAAAGGCACATTTTCATTTTAACGACTTATTGTGAAGATTAAATTGATTAGCTTTTGACAACGACCCCTCAAAATTACTTACTGGCTGGCTCGCCTCCAGTCTGGCAACAGGAAGGGTTTCCATGACTTCTCCATGTGCTACCTTGGCAGCCCTTTCCCCATCAGTCATTTCTTTTGTCTCTTCCTCCTTATTCAGTTCAGCCTCAGCTGCTTCCTCTTCTGTGGGTTCTTTACTCTCTGCTTCTGTTTTCTCCTGGGCTTTCTCCGTTACTGTAGCCATCTTCCTTTCTATGGACACCTCGGTAGGCATCTCTCCCAGCTCAGCATGCGAGTCCTCTGAAATGCCACTCCCAGAGTCAGGCACCCGGGCCTGCAGCTGTCTTGGTGAGCTGGAGTCTGAACATAATCCTCTCGCCCTCTGAGAACTGCTGGGACATTCAACTGCCATCTCAACAGCATCACTGTCAGTTTTGGGGACATGGAAGCTCATTCCTGAAATACTCGGTGCTTCATCACTGTCATCATCTGAACTCTCAGAGACGGACCCCTCCACTGTCTCTAGTCCTTCCATGCCCAACCTGTCAGAAAGAAGAATGTTTATAGCTTCTACTTGAGGAAACAAAGAAAAAAGAGCTACAGTCTGCTCAGGAAAGAGACTGGAACCAACCATCCCAAAGACCCAAGAGGATCTCTTTATTTATTTATTTTTATTTTTATTTAAGTATAGTTGGTATACAATATATATTCATTTCAGGTGTACAATATAGCATTTGACATTTCTATACCTCATAATGTGATCACCCTGCTAATCTAGTAATCATCTGTCACCGTGCAAACTTATCACAATACGATTGGCTACAGTTCCCTTCACCCTGTTCACCTGCCCCCTCATTCCTCTCCCCTCTGGCAACCATCCCTTTGGTCTGTTTCTATGAATCTGGTTTTTTTTCTGTTTGTTCATTTGTTTTGTGTTTTAGATCCTACACATAATTGAAACCACATGGTATTCACCTTTCTTTAGAGAAATCTTTTTTAAAGTTGTGAATCTCTTATGAAAAAATTGAATTTATTTAAAACTTTTTTATATATTGTATGAATTTCAACTGTTAAAATTAATATTATTAACTGTTAGAAATTAATAAAGTTTTTTAAAATTCTATGTTTTATTCATAATTGCCCCAAACTACAAACAATCCAAATGTCTATCAAGTGGAAGACAAATAAATAATTGTGGCACAGCCACACCATGCAGTAAGACTTGGCAATAAAAAGGAATGAACTACTGATACATATGATACCACTGATGGATCTCAAAAGCATTATAGTAAGTAAAGGAAGCCAGATACAAAAGGCTATATGCTGTTCTGTAAAAGATAAAACCACAGCAACAAAGATTACACCAGTGATCAGTGGCTGCTGGGGGCGGGGGGAAGGGGAAGAGAATTAACTGCAAAGGGGCACATGGAAACTTTTTAGGGTGATGAAAGTATTCTATATTTTGATGGTGGTATATGACTGTAGTTTTCAAAATCTACAGAACTTCGCAATCAAAAAGGTAAATTTTCCTGTATATAAATTATACCTCAATAAACCTGATTTTAAAAAACACACACGAAACCACTACCTTTTTCTCTCAGGAATGTTTAGGTCCCATTTCAGAAAGAACACACAAAATTCTACAGTGAACCAACAGTTATATGACCTTTTGTTAATAATTATCTTTCTATCCTAAAGGGGAGGCCAACAAGGAAGCAAGATCCATCTGGACTTAACATTTTCTAGAACGTGGCCAAAAGGAACTGAGCTGGTAACCAGAGAGCCAGCTGGGAAGGGCAGAACAGCTATCCGAAGAGCAGAGAAGAAGAAGCACTGCTGTGCTTTCCACTCTCGAGCACAGACGTGGGGAAGGCAGGGCTGGCCTCAAGGATGGCTGTGGAAAACGCCAGAGAAAACCACCTGGAAGGGACAGCCGGGCTTCTGCCTGGGGTTTTCAAAGTTGGCTCTTTCAACACAAGTAGAAAGATTTTTTTATGTGGCCTTTCTCTGTAAGGAACAAGACTGTCCTTCGGATTCTATTAACGGCACTGGTAGCAGAAACCATTACTGGTGTGTACCACGTGACAATCACTGGACCCTGAAGATTGAAGCACTCTGGAAAAATTCTTAGCTGCCGCCAAACATTACTTAAAGATGTGTTATACCAGACAGACAAGAAGGAAATGTATCACATAGGTCCTCAAAGATGAATTTGGATTGAAAATACAACATACTTACCAAAAGCATTTCTTTTTTGCTGCGCTGGTTCCATTGTCTGTTTTTGATTTGTTAGGCCTCTTCCG
The DNA here is from genome assembly GCA_004027375.1 of Macroglossus sobrinus. Classification (NCBI taxonomy): domain Eukaryota; kingdom Metazoa; phylum Chordata; class Mammalia; order Chiroptera; family Pteropodidae; genus Macroglossus; species Macroglossus sobrinus. The sequence goes on along the minus strand of PVKZ01004982.1, from coordinate 43,567 downwards.
AGTCTCACTGATTTCTGCCGATACCATCTTGCTGGAGGCGGCCTGCATACCTAACAAGAAATTTTAACAACTCAGTGTCTACTACCCCAAGTTTAATTAAAGGAATTATAAGTAATCTGGATTGCAAAAAGAGCTGCAATCTAAACCTGTAGATATCAAAATCTAAACCTCAAGATACCAAAAATTAATATCATTAAAATGAGATTAATCCCAAATTTACAGATTTAAAATAATAAGCATCCAGCATCTGGAAACAGATTTTTTAAAACAACAATATCCAATTTGTGAACCAGAAAGCTGACAGGTTCAAATCCAGCCCTCCCCAAACCTAATGAATCATCCCCTTGTGCTCATTATTTGCACATATTTGTGTCTCCCTTGTTATGTCAAAACCTTTTTGATGGAAAAGATTCCTTCTTATTCGATTGCACCCAAAATAGTTCTAGCATGATGCTCTGGATTCTAATAAAATAAGTTAATGACAATCATTCTTATTAAAAACCTTCAAGTCTACGGCCATGCTACACTGAACAAGCCCAACCCCATCTGATCTCGGAAGCTAAGCAGGGTCGGGCCTGGTTAATACTTGGATGGGAGATCACCTAGGAAGACCAGGTGCTGTAGGTGTAAAAAATAAAAAAATAAGAGATTGTAAACTGACACGGTCCTTACAATCTGTGAAGTCAACCAAGAATTGCCTCACCTAAAAAATTTAAAAAATAAAAATAAAATTAAAAAACTGGCCTAAAACTGGAAGCAAATATGTTGAGGTCTAAACACCAACTACAGACTTAACTTATCCTCATAAAAATCTGGAGCCCACAGCCCATAGAATTCAGGGGTCAAGTCTACATTGAATGCTGTGTGGGTAGATGTTTTTTTTTTTTTTCGGAGTCATAAGATATACCGTGTTAATTTTTGAGGAGAGACGGTCCATAGCTTTTACCAGATTTCCAGATGTCGGTAACCCAAACAGCTGAAAAACTGCGCTTTATGTGCAATTCATGCACATATGTGGAATAGTCTAGAACAGCTGACCAGCTGGCTTCAGGGACACCTGCTGACCACACTAAGGAGTCCTCCTGCTCACCTTTGAGGACGGAATCCTCCAGACGCTCAGCCATCTCGTGGCACTGCTGCTGGTAGTCGGGGCTGGTGAAGCAGTGCCTGGGTTCCGCGAGCTTCCGCTGCAGTCGTTCTAGGCGCTTCTGCTCCTTTTCAGCCTCTCTCTCAGCCTGCTGTTTCACCCATTCAGCCATTCTGGGGATGGGAGAGAAAAACTGATGGATATATGACACATACACTTAAATACATGTAAATGCCCCCCCAACAAATGAATGCATTCTTGCTCATATTGTGATAGTCCCTCCACTACTAGCATACTATAATGAACTTAATTAAGACCCAAAGATAATTATGAAATTACGAAAAAGGTTAAATCTGATAATAAATTACAGCACAAATTATTTCAAGTTTATGTTTCTGATATGCGCGACAAGTGTATCATCACTACTAACAGGAAAGTATGTTTCCTCTTCAAAAAAATAAAAACAGATAGGCATCTTACGCCTTTTCATGATTGACATCTCTGAGCCTCCTTCCACTGAGATCCCGGCAAGCTTCTCGGTTGGTTGTCTTCTCAATCTGAGCACCAAGTGCTCGGAGCATAGACCCAAATCCTGAGCAAATATATTTGGAGAAAGCAAGTTAAAAAGTGTTCGAGGATGGGTAAATGCTGAACTTATGAAAACAGTAATGATCACAAGATTAAAAATGATCCCTGCCTTTTTATTTTATTTTTTTTTAAGGGACGTTAAGATTCCTACCCAGGGAGTAAATCTAAAAGTACTGATAAACTTAATTCAACCTCATGCCTTTCATCCTTCCTCTTATATTTCTGAAATATTGTATCTATACCACTGGTAAATTTTAGAGGACTTTCCCCAGTGTCAGAGAATCCAAGATTCCCAGATTAAAAATTATATGATGAGATTTTATAATGAGTTTAAAAGGAAAGGCAATTTTAGGCTGTCACTGGCTGACATGACAAGCTTCATTCTTATCGACACAATTTCAAACAGCAGGATGATTATAATCTGAGATGTCAGCCCTCTGAAAACCAAACCAAATCACAGTAGATTTTTAGGAAGTTGAGAGATACGTATTAGTGCATCAGAAGACTAAGAATTGTTCACAGTCTATTTTTCCTCACCTAGTTTCTTTTCTCTTAGACGTGTTAATATAACCAGAACCTTAATCTACTACAACATGTAAACAATTGTATTTCAATAAGGTAACTTTAGACCTCCCTTGGAACTACAATAATTAGACAAAAATCTCGACAAAAGTAGGAGATTTTATTATTTTTACACATTTTCTTCAGCAAATTGGACAGAACAATGATCATCTCTTCATCTAATCTTCCCCAAAGCTCTGGAGCCCATGTTGCCTAAGAGCAACTGCCCTGGAGAAGGTGGGACCTGTATATGCAACAACTTCCTCAAAAAGAATTAAAGAAAATATTCAAAACTAGGTAGGTAAATAAAGGACTTCATAAAGCAAAACAAGGCTGGCATACCACAGAAACCAAGGAGTTTGTTAATCTAATACAGATGGCTGAAGTCTACAAATGTGTTACAACTTATCAGGTGACATTCATGTCCTACCTCCTTTCCCACCACGAAGTCTGGGTTCCAAACTATAAACAGCTCCATGCTGTACCGTGTCGTTGATGTCAATGAGCGATCCATTGCATTTCACAAAGAAGCACTCCTCTGGAACATCCTAGAGACAAATGTGAATTCTTTGAATGCTGTTTATGAGACAAGTTTCTTGCAGGAAGGGACCTACCTTGTTATCTTTTTATTACTCCAGTGATAAGCAGGTAGTACATGTTCAATTAGTATTTGTTGAACTGAAAACGAAACTATTAAAAGAAAAAAGTCTTTTCATATGATATATTCTGGGTACAATTATTTCCTAATACCTAAGCATGATATATAGAACTTTTTGTCTTTTGGGTAAGTTCAGTGAGACTGATTTGTGATGAGACTCCCTATGAGACTCACTGCCAGGATGCCAAACAGAATAGATGGAGCTGGATTTAAATTGATTGAAGTTTTCCCAAACAAATATGACAGCAGGAGAGAGGAGCAGGGACCTCGGGCTACATGCAATTTGTGATTAGCATAGAGGACTATTCCTGTCTGTAAAACGCCGTCTATTTTACGAGTTGTCATAGAGATTAAATAAGATATGTAACCTCATATTTGTTTAATGTTTATGACTTAAAAGCCACTTTAGTTTCTTTTAATATTTTCTATGTCTAATGGATATGGTATTTCCTAAATTCTAAATAACTTTGAAAGACATTAACATGAAGGCAGGAATATTATAGTTCATTTCCAAACAAAACTGCTTATTAAACAAGACAATTGATCAACAAAATTACATTTTCAGTTAAGATGCTTGTCAATTATAATCACCAGTAGAAAAGACCAAAGAAAATTTAGAATCAACTTAACTGTTTTTAACTATTTGTGTATTATAAAGCACTTTAAGCACAAAGTATTACGTGATTCTTAATTCAATCAGCCTCAGGTCACCAGAGACAAACTTATACTCCATCAGAGTCAAATTTATTGACTCATTGCAATGAGGGGGGACTGCGCACCAGAGGAATCATGCGGTGTTTCATCATCATCATCAACAACAACCACTGAGTTATAAGATTTGGAGCAAGGGTGGCGTTTAGGTGAAATTTAAATGAAATAGTACTTTGTGAGAGGCTCAAAACAAAGCAGGTCTGTGTATAAAAGGAGCAACATCAAGTCTAGACAGTGAAGCAGATCCAGGCTCGTTTCCTTGGAAACTATAAAGTTAAAATAAGCGTGGACTGCTGTGTTCAAAATCCCCTAATCTGAAGCTCTGCACCTGGGTTAGAAATCAAGAGAACTGCGGTATATCAAAGCAACTTAGATTCTCAGGCAGGAGTGGGATGCATCATTCTTACTGACGCAATTTCAAACAACAGTTTTTTACAGTCGATGATTTTCAAGATCAAAGTCTCTCACTGAATAAGAAAGCAGTAGAGTTTCAAGGGAGTCATTGTGACATTTCGCCACTGCCCCCATATCCTTGGGAGAAATACTGTTTCTTATTAACTTTGCAGCTGACTTTATCTGTTATTGCAGTCAGATGCAGAGCAGATTTTCACTTTCTCCATGAGAGCAAACACCACGATTATCATGTGTCAGAATACTTTTGTTTTAAAAAGGGTGTGAACTTGAGCTATTTTTACATGTTCCAGTATCCCATTGAATGCCTTTTTATGTCCTGTCTTTATGTTCATCTGTGTTATGCTCATGTTTCTTAATATGTGGCTGAATCCATTCATTTATATTTTTTTACTTCTTAAAATTATTTTTCCATATTCCTCGAAATTACAGTCCTAATTTTTTCTGGCCTCACTTTGGATCAACTGTCAGTAAGTTTGAAAATTGTACTAATGAGGTAAGAATTATTTTCAGTGATATTAAGTCCCAATTATTTTTAGAAAAAATTTCCCCATTCAGACTGACAAAAACAGTTCTGATTGTTTTTAGACTGGACTGCAGTGTAGGAAGAAAAATGGAGAAGCTGAAAAACCACCTTATTTGCAAATATACATTGCTTTTTCATGGAACTGGTCCAAACAAACATTTGGTTTGGACTACAGTGTTAACATGTGTTAAGCTTTTAAATAACAAGCAGAAGAAACAGCCTAAAGAAGCAAGGACGAGGTGTGGTTATAAAGAAAAACAGTACTAGATCAAGTGCCAGGATTAAAATTAGATTCAGGGAGACCACCCAATTTTTTGGATAACTGAACAGGTTTCCTATCTCATAGTTGGTAAAAGCTTGCTTGCTTGATAATTAAGTAAACCACACATATAACTTTAGAACTCCATGATAGGTTTTCAAAAATATGCATGGACAAATGAGACCATCAAATGATTAGTATAAACATCTAAATGGCAGGCCCTAAGAACCCATGCCTTCAACACGGCACGTGTGTGAGTGCTTGGCCCCAACCAGTGAGGACCAGATAAACCATCCTTTGGCCTGGGTTTGGATATCACATACTTCTCTAGGTCGGAGCTAACGGAGACATTTGATCAGTGGACAAAATGCATGTCACATAACCATAGAATGAATGTAAGGAAAACATAAGGAAATGAGCCTTAAAAGTGATCTGGCCCAGCTGTCTCATTTACGGATGGAGAAACAGAACACCAAAGTGTTTTCTGTTAGTCCACACTGAGGGCTGGACTAGGCGCCTGTGAGCAGAGGGGTTTTTCCCCCTTCTGTAGGGTGACAAAATAACAACCAGCACAAAACGAAAGCAAAGGAAGGCCTCAGCATTAGTCTGAAGCACCGTAAGACTGAGAAACCCTCGGCCTTACAAACCAAAACCCCCAAAGAACAGACGCACCCCAGACAGACCCTCTCCCCACCCAACCCTGCCCCGTCCACTTTCCCCTTCCTTCCAGGAACCGCGAACCTCACCTGCTCCTGGCAGTGTCGGTGGACAAGGTCTCGGACGGAGCACGGGGCCGAAACAGCCCGCACCGCCCTGCAGCCGAAGCCGGGGCCGCGAATCCACACAAGCGCCGCCAACTCCGCCATTTCACCTAGTCCGGGAAACAGACACCCTGTGCCCGGCGCCTCGGGATGACGTTTACCCAGCCGTGCAACGCCCCGCCCCCAGGCCGTCTGCTCGCCCCGCCCCTCCCCTGGGGCAGGTCACGTGAGCCGGGCCGCGGAGCCGAGCCGGCTGGGGGAGGGGAACAGGAAGAGTCTGGCGAAGGCCGATAAGAGCACGGAGCACTAGGGCGAGGCGTTGCTAGGGGAAGTTGCTAGGGCGGGGCTCCAGGGACGCACTATAAAAGGCTGGCGCTGGGTTAGGTTTCGAGCTTTATGGCTGTAAGCGATAAGAGGTAGCTAAGCACCGCCCCGTGCTGCAGGCTTTGGCCCTTTTCCTTACATCTGTGCAGTTATTTTTGGGTGGCGGGCGGGGAATCGTGGCCTGAGAAGGCACTGCTCCCTGGGGGCGTGAGGGGAGAGGCTGCAGTCCCGGAAGCGGTTCGGAGGGGGCTGCTTCCTCCTCCCTGGGGAGATTCCCCCCACCCAAGAAGCAAGGGAAACGACCTCGGGAGGTCTCTAAACAACGGCTCCCGGGTGGTTTTTCCTTTCGGTTTACCACGCATCCTCTTCCTTTGCAGAACTGCCACCCTCTCGTTTTCTGCCAGCCACGCTCAGTTTATTCTTATTTCCGCCTGTTCGCGTTCTGCGTTATCTCCACTTTAGCTCTGTTTTCAAAATATTTCACAGCAAGTGGGCCCTTGTGAAAGGCAATGGCAGGAGTGACGCTCACAGTAATGCTGCTTCAAAAAACCCTGCCATAACTTTTATTCTGCGCCATGGAAACACACTCGTACAGATTTGCATAGCACAACTTTAAGGCTCTGGGAATCTGGAGTCCCTTAATATTTAATACGCTGAGGTTATGGTATTTCTAAAATCCTGAACAATTTTAAAACTGCTGGTGTGGAGATAGGAGATGCTTGTGCCTACAAACCACAAATGAATTTGCTGCTGTTAAGATACTTGGGAAATGAAACTCATTGCCGAAGGGAAAGGAACAAAATATTCAGAAATCATTTTACTGTGGCGGTTTGCACAGAAATAGAATTTCAACGCCTGTGAAGTTATAGATTCTACTGTGTCTTTATTTCCCTTACACAGGAGGGAAAAAGGGAAAGGGCCTCATCGTTTATTACAACATTATATGTAGTCCTTCCAAAACCTGAAGTCTGAATGAAATCATTCACTTTTTGTTCCTTTGTTACATTTAAATTCCTATTATTTAAAAAATCCAGGGCGATTTTAAATAGTATTGAATACATATTTGTCATTTAAAACATGAAATAGCTATTGTTATTAACTTTTCAAAGACACATTTCCAGAGCAATATATGCCATCTGTTGCTAAACCCTCACAATGAGCATGTAGCACCGAGATATATACATAATAGAAGTTAAATAAACATTCCTCAGATATTTGAAGAATTACTAAGGTCTAATTATTCCCAGTATACATTTAAAGAAACATATTTTGCACTAATATTTTCTCTCAGAATGCAGAATTCGACTTAGATTAGTCAGTATTAAATTCATTTAAATAATGAGGAAATTGAGGTACCTAAAGTTAGGGCAAAGGTCAAAAAACACCATGCATATCAGTGGAAAAAATCTAGAAAGACAGCTGATTAGCTATGTGGCTGAGAATACATGGTGGTGTCCAGTAGACAGTGTTAAGTGGCCAGGTTGGTCAGTGGTTATGGAAAAATAGAGACAACTGCTGCCACCTTCCCCACCTCACGGTGTTAGGTAGGGAAGGGACAGGAAAACACCCGTAGGGTTGTGACAACTGAGTGGTGAGTGGGTGGGGACCAGTTCCTGTACTATCAAAACAGCCTAGCTGTGCTCCTAGGACTGTGTTTGGGATTCTTTCCAATAAACCATGCTGGCTTTGTTCCTGCCCATCTTCTCCAAAAGATTGACTCTAGCTGTACATTTGCTTTTTGATGATGACTGGTTCAGCTGCCACAAGAAGGACACCGTAAAAGCATCTTGAGGCAATGTGGAGTAATTGTTCACTGCCAGGAAATGACAACACCAATGTTTGTGTGGCAACCCGTGACAGGGGCTCCATTGAGTCAAAATGTCATAATGGTCTGCAAGAACAGGAAACAGAACCACACACGCTGGCACTTTCCATAAGTGACAGCAAGCCTTCTAAATTAGTGAATTCAGACATGTGCGACATGCAAGTTGCACTTCTGTGTTTTCTGCTGTGTTCACGCTCAGAGGAGATGGAAAGAGGTTGTTAATGCTATCTTTATGACAAAATAAAATGGTACAGGCTGACACCCTCTGTGCCACAAACACAAAACTGCTATGATCTCCCAAATTGGTAAATGTCCCCTTATAGAAGGCTCCAGCCCCAGCAACAATGAAGTCAGCACCTAAGATGAAACAGCTTCTGGATAAGAGCTGTCTAGTCCACACTAGGTGGTGGATGGTGTGGGAGGTGGAGCCTAAAGCAAGGATCTGAGATACTGGGCTACCAGAGAGGGCGCAGCTCCACCCTCCTTTTATTAGACAGAAGAAAACAGGACTTGTCAAAGATGAGGTGGAGATGAGAGGTGGAAGGGCTTTGTGTTTAGTGCTAATGCGGGAAGAAGCTGGAGAAGGGAGAAGACTGGGGTAGGGATACAGAGCAGAGATAGAAAGCTGGACCTCCTGTCAGTGCTGAATACAGAAGCCACCTCTTTGTTGCAACGGCAAGAAGAAAAGGTTTTCGTTCAGAGTGGACTTACATCAAGGAATTAATTCTGTCACTCGCGATTACCCTGGATATTACCTTGTTCATGTTATCGTGACAACACTAGTTTCCAAAGGTTTATTGGTTAACATCATTCTTTTAGCACTATCAGATAATGCTGTTACATTGAAAAATTTAAATTTTGGCCATGCTATTCACTAGAACTATAAAGCAGTATTAGCATAGCACTTATCTTCCAGAAATTTATGATCTCATCAATGGGATTTTTTCAACATTGAAATTTGATTTCTCTCTAGGCAATAGAAATCTATACTCCTTCATGACTTCTGCATAATCAAGCCTTCCAAAAGGGGATGTTCCTGCCGGAGAAGTGATAGGTAGGTCTTTGGGGTATTTTTTTCTTTAATTAGTTGACATTAGAGTAAATCTACTATATTAGTCAGGGTTCTCCAGAGAAACAGAGCCAACAGATTTATATGGGTGGGGCAGGAAGTGGGGAGAGAAAGAAAGAGAGAGAGAGAGACAGAGAGAGAGAGAGAGATTGAGAGATTAAGATTTATTATAAGGAATTGGTTAATGCTTCACATGATTATGGAAGCTGACAAGTCCCAAGATCTGCAGGGTGAGTGAGTAAGCTGAAGACCCAGGAGAGCTGACATTGTAGTTCTAGCCTGAACGTCATCAGGCTCAAGACCTAGGAATTCTTCCATTTTGTTTTATGCAAGTCTTCAACTGATTGGACGAGGCCCACCCACAGTAGGACAATCAGTTTCATTCAGTCTGCTGATTCGAATGTCAGTCTTGTCCAGAAACTCTCACAGGAGCATCCAAAACGATGTCTAATCAAATATCAAGGCACTCAATCCAGTCACACTGACACAAAATTAACCATCACATCCACTAACTGGGGTTACCTTTGATAAGAAATAACCGTCACTATTTAATTTTACTTTGGCAACTCAAGAGAAGATGCTATTTGGTGAATTGAGAGAGACTGATTAAAAGCAGGTGTTTCTACTCCCCAGAGGTTTCACTGTGTGAACCCCAGAAACTCATCGGACTGCTTCATGCATCTGCTTCTGCACGGTTGAAGAGCTACACTACTACAACTGTTGCTAAATTTACCTTTTCACCACAGGGTGTGGTCAGATTTCATAATTGTAAAATCCTTTTGAGATTTTTTTGAATGAAAGGTGTATGCCTTATCAATTAAAATGTCAAGGGTCATTGGGCAACTAAATTAGGATTCCAGTGTGAATCAATTAAAAGCATTTTAATAACAGCTATCTGGTTAACTCACCTACCTAGAACACATTTTTTAAAAATAAAAGATAGAAATAAGCCCAAAGGTTTCCACACAGCTAACGTCTGTGCATTTTTCCATTAGAACCCTAGGCTCTTCTTGTTTTAAAACGGATTCAAACTCGGTGATCTCCTTAAGAGCCTACAGAAAATTGGTAAATTTATATGAAGGAAATTATGAAATTATAAGAAGCAGGGAGAAAAGAATAGAGAGCAAAATCGGGACTATGAGAGGTCTCCTGGTGAGGGGACAAGAGTGAGAAGTAATAGTCGCAGCTGGGGTGACGGTATAAAAAGACAAAACAAAGCAAACACCGCCATTGGGGGAAATTTTGTATTGAGTCAAACACATCACTATAGACCCTAAAGACAGTCTATGGCAGAATGATAGAATTAATGAAAATACTGCAAATCCCGAATCCTGAAGGCAAGGCTCAGTTAGGTTCAGTGCACCCCAGTTAAGATGACAAGGCCGTATGATACAAGTTTTAGAAAAAGCCCACCACAAAGGGTAGAATGAATATATGGGGTGAACCCTAACAATAGTGAAAACTCAGCTATTCAGAACAGCATTTTTCCTGAAAGCTCTAGAATGACAATCTTAGCTGTTTGTCCTCTCCCATTGGGGAGCTTTTGTATTTTAATGTACTTCAAATAGAATGCAAGACAAACTGCTTCGTGTACAAATAAACAATTTCCTCCCTGTTCCTGTAATATGACATTAATTTCAATGTATAACTTCTCTTTTAATTATCCGGAGCCTTGAAACACAGACAATCTGTGCCACTCTGGATAAGAAGATAAGGATGGAAATACAAAAATTCTCTCATTTTTCATAAGTCAGTAGAGGGCTTTCCTTTGAATATTTACTAAAAATTTATAATGCATGCGTATGGACTATATAAATGATTCATAAAGGACATGAATGTATATATATATTTCCCTGTAATCACTGTCAAAATTATCTGCACGTTGGTAGAGAGGAATAATGCATATTCACTGCAGCTCTTAGGAGATGCAAAAATGTCATATATAGTCTCCAAATAATGTTAGTATTAAGTCAGAGTACTGATTCCCAAAGTCTGTTCCATTAAATGTTAGGTCACCACTATAAAATAATTCCGTTTTCGAATAAATTTGGGAACACTCCCATATATGTGTCCCCCTGTAGAGATTCACAAAGTTCATTAACATGATATAAAGCCCCTACACATTCTGTTATCTTTGTTTAATCCAATATTTCACAAACCTGTTTGACTATGGAACTTCTTTTTGAGTTACATCTATTAGCATGCCCTAGGAATCGTATTCAGAAAACGCTGGGGTTGAAGTATGGTTAGCTATGGGATTTCCAAATATAAAACGAGAGAATACACAGCCTGCAATTTCCTGAGGGTGTTCTTGGAGTTTGATTCATTTTAATTCATAAACACAAACACACTTTTTTCTCCACATGCCATCAAAATCCACTTTACCATCTACATTATTTCTAGTTGTTAGAACCAGTGCTGGTGAGCTACGTCTTTCTTCTTCCTGCCACTTGGAAGTTAAGACAATAGCTAAACACAGCTACATGACTTGTCCGTGCTGTCCCCATATGCAGAGTCAATAAACACAAAAGAATTACCTCTGTCGAGATGAGCCTCGGTACCATCAGAGCTCATGCTGGAGACTTAGAGACCTGCTGCGTGAGTGGGTTGTTCAATTTAACAACTCTTTATTTTTTACCTACTAAGTGCAGGAAAAGAGCGGGGGAACTAGACAGAGAAACACCAAGAAAACAAAGGTAAGAGCCTACTCTCCAGATACTCTAAAACCATAATAAATAATAAAGATTCTTAAAACATCTCAGACTATGTTATAAATGCTATAATAGGCATTATAACAGACACCCACAAACTGCATCCTATAGGCACATAGGGGTGAGAGAGAAAGGCAAAGAATTTGGGTTTTGAATGGGTAAGGTTAACACACACTTTCTAGAAAGGCCCAGAGAAGGAGAGCACAGGGTTTAGGGAGTGGCAAGTCTGAAGTCTATTACTGCAAGAGCATGTGTAGCTGTGGAAGTCAGGGATGGAGGTGGCAGTGGGGGGTGGGATTTGGGGGGTGGAAACCTTAGCAGATAATGGCTGCAGAGATAGAGAGGACTTTTAGCTAGAGTCAGGCAGACTGCAACCTGTAAGGAAAGAGAGAACACAGCAGGTTTTGCACTGAGGAGAGGCATGATCAGACCTGTATTTTAGAAAAATAACCCTGGGGAGAGATCAGAGACATAAACAACAACAGCCACCCTTTATGGAGCAGCTATCCCTATTTTCCTAGTATGAAAACAGGTTAAGGTGGCTTGACCTAGGTCACACAGCAGTTGGGTGTGAGAACCAGGATTTCAACTTGGGTCTGATTCCGCAGCGTGAAGACCTACTATCAGATCCTATAATTAGGCCACTGCCAAGGTCAGAGGGAATGAAGTCCTCCAGACAGAGGCAGCAGAGAGAAGAGAACAGGTGGGAGACACCGAGGAAGCAGAATGGATAGAGAGAGATGGTTCCCGGTCTACTCGTGGTAACCTGGCATCCTACGAGAGAAAGCACAGTCTGGAAAAGAGAAGATCATGGAGGGAGAAACGAGAAGACATTTGGTCAATCTTGAGTGTCTTCCTCCTGCCAGAAACCCTCAGGATCACGGCTGACATCTTAGCCGTGAAACTCAGGAACTCATTTCAGTTTTGTCTGTATCTTCATTGTATATATATTTTTTTACCAGATGCCTTTTCTTGGCCTTTCCCTCTGTATATCTGGGCTCCATGTGCAGCCTGTCAATGCCTGTTATGAATTCATAATGATATTCTGTTATTATCTGCATGAATCTGGAAAGTGCTTGTGTGTTTGCATCATAGATCCGTGTAAATAGAAACCCCAATGAGAAGGGCTGGATGCTGTTATGATATTCACGATATTCATGAAATGCAGATGTGGATAAAGACATTAGGCCTGCACCTGTCATCCTGAGTTATTCCTTTGTGTGATTATTATATTGGATATATGCCTTGTTTGTGCATCAAAATCGATGTCTACTGTCCATGAGACAAGATGATCTGTGTTATAATTTTGACACTGGGTAGGACTTGTTTTAGGGTAAGAGTCGCTTCCTGGAAATACCATTACATTTTCTTTGAAATTTCAACACTCACGAGATGTAAAACAGGAAGATGAGATTCCCTCATCAGATATTTCAACCATTCCAATTGTACTGGCTTCTTTCTCAAAGCCTGGGTACCTATTTACGGTTTGCATGCCTTAAACCTGAAATCCTCCTCAATCCTGTTCCCTTCAGACACCCACACTCTCGATTCCCTCCCTCGGGGCTTCAGAGGTGTTCTCTGTGCTCACCTTGCCTCTCTCCTCATTGTGGCCTCTCTCTTAGCTCCCTGCCATCTGGATGTCCCAGATGTATCAGAAGGTCAATTACTTCTTCTCTAAGCTTGCTTCATCTTTTATATTCCCTGACTCAGTGACTATCATCTATCTACCCAGGCTTACTCTGTAAAATTGAGATTCATTGCAAATCCCCATGCTTTGTCATCCCCCAAATCTGATCAATGTCCAGATCCTTCACACCGGTCTCCCACCCTTCCGCCCCCAGTGCTAAGGCCTTGTTTCAGCCATCACGGTCTCTGGCCTATGTGAGCTCCTGCCACCGTCCTCAAACCCTTCCATCCACACCCCACACTGTTGCCAGAGTGACCTCCCTAAAACCAAATGTAATGATGTCATTCCCCTGCCCCAAACTCTCCAATGGCACCTGATAGCCTCTGGGGAGAAGTTCAAACGCCCAAACTGTCCCCCGCCCAAAGCTGTGTCTTGATCTCATCAAGCCTCCCCATCGGGCTCCGGACTCCGTGCTTCAGCCATGCTGGCTACTCACCTCATCGCTACTCACGCCTTCGTGTGTCTGCTCAAAGGGCCCCCCGCTTCAAGCTTTTCTTATGCCTGCCTTTCCTCGACATTCCCTGCCCTACTAGACCTTGCAACCATTCTTTTTAAATTAACTTGATTGAAGTAACATTGGTTAATAACATTACATGAATTTCAGGTGTACAACTTTATAACACGACATCTGTGTACTCTATCGTGTGCTCACCACGTGAAGCCTTCTGCCTGTAACAATTCTAACACAGTGACAAGAACACTGTCATCTCCTTGGCTTCCTGTGACAGATAACTGTCCGCTTAAGAACAGGGACTGCATCTTAGTTATTTTTGTACTTCTAGCTTCTAGCACAGTGTCTGACAGAGAGTTGGTGCTCAGTAAATATTTAAGGAAGGAATGTTTATTACTTTTCACTAGCTTCATTGGAAGCTTTATTTTTAGTAACGTAGAATTTTTATTTTTGGGGAAGATAATGTCCCACATGTTTCAACACAGCAGATGTTAACCTTTTTCTCCCATCACTGTTTCCAGCCTGTAGAGGCCCCGATGTTCATATTCCAGGTGGGATGAGAAAGCCATCAGGAGGCGGCGGGGGGAGGGGCGGGTAACCGGTGGAGGTGAGCGAAGCCAAGAGAGTGATTTGTCTCCAATGAGATTTACAATTTGGAGGAGGCAATGGTTCTATTTAAGACTATGGAGTCAGCTGAAATTTTATTTACATTTAAATCTAATCTCAAATTATAAAAGGTATTGATTATGGACGTGGGATTAAACGTAGCAGAATAATCTTGAGTCCTAGAGGTGGTTTGCATAAAATCTGTAGGCAAACAAACGTTCTTACCTTTAATGTAATCAAAGTTATCCGTTTTCCCTTTTTAGTTAAATATTTTTCATGTCTTACTTAAGAAGTCTTTTCCAACTCCAAGGTCAAAAAAATTCACCTGTATTTTCTAATGTGAGTTTTTGTGTTTTGTTTAATATCTAAGGTCTTAATCCATTTGGTGTCTATTTTTACTTATAGTCTGATTCAGTTTTATCCTTTTTCATATAGATAATAATTTTATCCAAGACTATTTATTGAATAGTCTTCCTTTCCCCACTAGTTATAAATGCCACCTCTGACATACAGTAAAGTTTCACACCGTCCCATTCTATTCCATTGGTTGATGTGTCTGGCCCTGGGCCGATATGGCACTGTTTTAATTACAGTAGCTTCATAATAGGTTTTATTATCTAAAGGGTAAGCTGCTCCTTGCTGATCTTCTTTTACAAGCATCCTGTCTCCTGTTCATAGTAACAAAAACTCCAAAACAACCTAGATTCCCATCGAGAGATGAGTAGGTGAATAAGCTACGCTTTATTCCCACAATAGAATATGTTTCAGCAGTTACAACAAATGAACTGCATCCACATGTAACAATATGATTGAACCTTAGCAATACGGTAAGTGAAAAAAATAAATTCCAAAAGGTTACATACATTATGATATCCTTTGTATAAGGTTAAAAATGACTGGTATAAAAATGTCCCTTTTTTTCGAAATACATCAAGATGAATTAAAATGGTATAAAAAGGAAAGCAAGTGAATGAGAACACAAGATTCAGGATGATGGGTTCCTTCAGAGAGGGGAGGGCAGGCATCCACTGGGGGTGGGTTTATGTGTGCTCGTTACATGATTAAAAATAGCTAAATAAAAGATATGCTTGAACAATGAGGATGTGTTTAATCCAATCCCAAGGTTTAAAAAAAGATGGAAAAAAAATAAAAGCTATAGAAATGGCCTTAGAGAAGGTATGTCGAGTTCTAAGTATTCCAAGGCCAATGATTTTTGTGGCTGAACTGCCGTGTAATCTAAAAAGCCACTCAGAAACTGCCAGACGGAGATACTGTCGAGAATGCAGACCAGCGTGAGTAAAACAAAAATGCTGTTGTTTCTTCACACATTCTTTAATCTGTACAGATTGTGTATTGTGGTCAGTAATAAAGAGTTTTCTGGCTAGCATCCTTTCTCTACCACTTCCTCCTCCAAGAGCCCCAGATTCATCTTGCATAACCCCACTGCAGAGTAGCCTGGAGTTTAGACGTTGGACACCCCACCTTCCACGGCGGGCCCTGACCAATCAAGGTGGCCCCTCTGCACCCCACCTGTCATCACTTATGGGGTAAGGAAGGGGTACCTGATGAAAATCAGCCTGATCAGAGTCAAGTTAGAGACTTCTGTTTGCTGGCTGGAGGAGAAGGCATTCTCCCCCACTCGACTTGGACTGGGAAGGATGTAGCCTGGCCCGTTGCTACTGGCCCTACTGGGAATAGAGATGACACCTCAGAAACCAGAGCCGAGGGGATCCCAGGACACGGATCCCGACGGAACTGTACAGGAAGCCCACACTTCCTCAGGAATTTTCAGTTTCACGAGCAATAATAAAAGTAAAAATCCTTTTCCTTTATAAGCCAACCCGAAATGGGTTTGGAGACGTTGTGACAGGAAAACACCCTCACGGCGATAAGCTGTCTAGGCAGCCCCTCACGAGGCACTTGGGAGGGATACAAAAATGGAAAGGAACAGTTAGCACCTGAGGTCCCTTTATACATTATCTGAGCGGAAAATGTGATGAGTACCATAAAAGTATAAAAACACAGCGCCATATGGCTGAGGGGACGAGGGCGGAGTGAGTGTCAAGAGAGCTGCTCTAGGGAGGAAGTGGCATCGAAGGTGGACTCTGGAGAAGGAGATGGCACAGGCAGTGTTGGCATCTGCTGGGGGCTGGGCAGAGCGGGTTCCACGGAGCTCAATGGCAGAACCGGAGGTGCAGACGCAAAAAGGGACAGGATGGGTTTGGGGACTGAGTTTTTTCAATGCTTTCTACATGCCTGGCACTTCTGCGGATTATTTCTTTTAAGCCTCACTATTTCTTTTAAGCCTCATGAGGTAAATAGTACTATTACTGACGTTTTTCTGTAGAAACCTGGGGCACAAAGAGGTTAAGTAATTTTCCCGGCTTCAAACACCTAGTTAATGCAGCAGCCAGCCAGTCTAAACTGCCGCGCCTAACCATTAGACCACAACGCCTTCCCAAGTGTTTCAATAAGCAGGTAACTCGTCTCCACACACAGTCAATGTTGAATGACTTCGCCCAGTGGCAGGGTTACATGGTCCCAGGAATGGCCCTTTCCTCTAGAAATCCCAGCTGAATTTGTAGAAGCCAGAAAGATAAATAGGAAAATGTCACCCACACGTAATAAATAAATGCACGTTGCTATGAATAGTGTTCATACTCCGCTTTTCTCTGAAAGGGCTCAGAACCGTCTGGGCACACCCTGCCTTACCACTTATTCTGATAACAGCCCATGGAAGGTTATTGAGGACATTTGTCCTCGCTCTGCGAGGCCCCAGGCCCTCAGCTCTTCTGGTCATATGTGGACCTGCTTAGCCAGGTGTTTCCCGAGCTGGCAGGCACCCCAGGAGGATGAGGCGAGACTCCCCAGCACACTAGCAGATTTCTTTCCTGTCGGGCAGCAGCCCAGCCATCTATCCCTGACCTCAGCTTCCCCAGACCGCTTCGGAACTGCACGTAGAAGCTCCTTGCCTGGGCCCTCCGGGGCTGGGAGGCCTGGGACTGGCAGGAGAACCTTGCTCTGAGCAGAATCTTGGCTCCATCAAGAGATGAAGGACAAGTAAAAAAATAGGGTGTTCTCCGACTACATCATCAGCCCTTGGGTAAGAGGGCAGATTAAGGTCATGTCTAATTTTCACATGAAAAAATTGAGTTGCAAAGGAGGGACAAAACGGCTATCTATATAAATATTAAGACAATAAAATGCCCCCCGCCACCCTATATAAAGATGTATGTTTTTCCTAGAGACCAGCGGTTCCTAAACTTTACCACCATCACATTGCTGGGCCCCAGCCCCAGGGTTTCTGATTCTGGTTGGACCTCGGTGAGACCTGAGAATCTGCATTTCTAACGAGTTTCAGGCGATGCTGCAGCTGCCAGATAGATGGTGAGGGGCCACAGTTAGAGAACACGCTTTAGACCGTTGCACTATGACACCAGACATGGCATTTTGTCAGCTATAACAAGCCCTTTGATACCTTTACCTTGGAGCATTCTAGGTGAAGGCAGGCATTAGAAAATGTGAAGTCCAGCTATGCGATCTCTCAGGTCTCATCCAGAATCGGATCCTGTGAGGAAGACACGCAGTCAGCAATTATTGAGGGATTTGTATGTATTCCAAAGGCAATGAGCCAGTTTCCTATAAACGTCAAGAAGAAAAGAGGCACCATGAAGTTATCTGTTTACATTTGCCCAGGAGAGAGACCTCCTTCCAAGGAAGCAGATCCTGAGTTGAGCCCAAAGGGCAGTGAGAGGCTGAGAACCAGGACCTCCTCCAACGCTGGTTGTTTGTTTTCTAAAGTCTGAGTCAGGAATCAAGGGCCGCCCACACTGATGTGCGGGAACAGATGCCAGCAATGAGCCCTCAAGGCCAGAGCAGGGAGCCACCGAGTCCCCGAGACCCTGGTTCACGGACGGCAGACCCAGGTGCAAAATCTACACCTTCTCATTTAGAGTCCGTGATGGAGTCTTTTTATGTGAGTTTTCTTGTTGTCGTTGTTATTGTTTTAATTAAATTGCAGACTTTCTTGGCACACCAGTCCCAGCAGTTTGAGGACTCCTAATCTCATGCATTAGTCAAACCAAAGTTGCTCCTTGCCAACCAGGAAACGGTTCGGCCTGATCTTGCTGCTAAGGAAGGAATTAGTATCTGGTGTGAGATATAACCCCGGCTCTTTGCACATTGGATTTTTCGTTCTGGAAATACAAGCTAGGAGTGGCTTTATGATGGTGCCAGCTATAAGCCCTGTCTGGTCAAGCTCGGCTGGACTATTCTCTTTTCTTTTCTTTCTTGCTGGCAGGTGAGGACGTTCAACTTTTTCCAACACATGTGAGGCATGCTCTAACAGCATCTTGTGATTTACGGCTTAATTATAACTGTCCCCATGTCTGCCTGGGCCTGTGAACATGCTGGAGCTCTTTTCTTTTCATCCAACATAGGCAGTCATAGTTAGGGATTCAGAGAAGACTTTTTTTTATGGTTGGTGAATGATTTCTAAAGTAGTACCAAGCCAAGTCAACCGGAACAAGGACGTGGGAATAAAGCAAAGAGAAAAGAGAGGGAAACTTGTTATCCCAGGAAATGGAGGCTGGAGAAAACCTGAATTGAGAAGTTGATGCCACATTCTCTAGCTTGGGTCATGAACATATTTTCAACTGGTAATAAAGAGACCATTTGAGCTATTTTGAGAGAGACACAGAGAGAGAGAGAGAGGGAGACAGAGACAGAGAGACAGAGACAGAGAGACAGAGAGACAGAGACAGAGAGACAGAGAGACAGAGACAGAGAGACAGAGAGACAGAGAGAGAGATCCATAATGCTTCCGGAAGAACACAGGCCAGAATCCATAAACTCAGATCAAAAAAGCCTTTGAGCTGCGTTAACTTGAACATGGAGGTTCTCATCAAGTAACTGCCAGCAGAATCCTGACACCTGAGAGCCCACGAGTGATACTCACAAAGAGAATGTCTCAGACAGGAAGGACAGAACTGGCTCCAGAGCCCAACATGTCCCTGCTGGAGGAGAAAGGGAGCATCTCCGCCTCAGTTTTGCTCAGGAAGCTAAGAGTTTGTTATGCTGGGATCAATAGCTCCAGTTTCGTTTTAAAGGTATTTTCCCTGAAAATCTCAAGAGGTGTTTGGAAGTCACCTCTGAGCCACCATCAGAGGAGAAGAAACCCTTGACTCTTTTCCAAACCTGAGAAAAGCTGAGGGTGCTGCAAATTTGGGAGAAGGCTTTGAAAGAGTCACAGGAATAATCAGCATCATTCTGGACTCTTAAGCCCCTTTCATCTGAAGGTCTCAAAGACCAGCATAAGCAGTAATTATTCTCACAGCACTGCTTGGAGGTAAATAGATATTAGGATTCGATTAGCCTGTCACTCACGCTTCTACATCTGTAGACTTCAGATTCCATTATATTACTTACTTTAGAAAAAAATATATATTTCTCCCCAAGTTTGTGGGATGAACTTACCTACGAAGTACATAGTTCTGACCAACGTCTATGAGCTGTATAAAGTTCTATATCAAGCACAGAGCCTCTCAGGGAGTTTACATTTTATTGAAGCGATAAGATGCATGCATATAATTAACAATAATATAAAAATTCTTTCAAGACAGGAGATGGTTAACGTAAAATAAAAAGTTTTGAGTGGGATAATCACCATGGATGCTGGGAGCCAAGGAGAGCTTCATGGAGGAGGGATTTGGACTGGACCTTGGATATTCGGTGTACGAGTATGTGCGTGTGTGAGCGCACACGTGCATTCCAGCAGGGGGTAATAGCATGTGCAGAAATACTGAGGTAGAATATACCTGACTTGTGTAGAGCTCAGACAGCCTGATAGTGCTGGAGTCGGGAGACCAGTCAAACATAAGATGGGAAAGCTAAGTAGGTCGAGACCAAACAGCGAAGAGCCTTAATACCAAATTCCCAAGATTTCCACTCTCGGTATATTCCAGAATAAATTAAATAAGATTAGAAACTGGCCCATGTGAAGAGTTAAAATAACAGAAGAAATGGAATTGGTTGCGGAAAAAAAATAAACGGGGATAGTTTAGAAGAGATGGTTTAACTATAACAGTGGTTCTCGAAGTGTGATCCGCGGACCAGCAGCGATTAGCATCAACGTGGAACTCATGAGAAACGCAAGGTCCTGGGCCCGGCGCAGACCTGCAGAGTCAGAGACTCTCGAGTGGGACTCAGCAATGTCTGAATCAGTCCTCTGGGTGACCCGATGCACCTTCTGAGTCTGAGAACCCCTGAGCCAGAGAAACGATCCTTTTAGCATAAAGGCTGAGATAGAATTCTCCTCATCTAATTCATGCCGTGCATCTGCAAACAACAACAAAACATACATACACTCACACACAAAACCATTAAACCGATTATTTGAATTAATCTTTCTAAAAACCTTTTTATGAAGTAAAAATTTTAAACTTACAGGACAGTAGACAATAGAAGATAAACCTTCATATAGCCACCACCCAGATTAACACTTAGTAAGATTTTACTGTACTATCCTGTCCTTTCTTTTTCCCTAAATTATTCTTTTAACTCTAGAAATTATTTAAACTCACTCCTACCTATTTCAGTATCTATCTCTTAAAAATATCCTTATATGACCACAATGTCAATATCACACCTAACAGAACGGTACTTCCTTGGTTTCTCCTAATACCCAGACTATAATCAAAATTATCTGATCACTGAAATAGAGTCTATTTAATTCCATTGTAGCTAGCTATTTTCTACATTATGGTATCCACCTGCAACAATAAAATTTAGAGGTATACTGACTGAGAGAAGGAAAAAGGTTTTTTGTTTGTAAAATATCACTAAGAAAGAATATTCCTTTCAGATAGAGGTAAGTTTGTGTTTGAGGAAAGTTCTTTATTATCTGTGGATTAGATAACATTACCTGCGAAATGAGTTTCCATTTTGGATGCTGTGACATCATGCTACTTGTCAGAAAATGCAATTATCCAGGATGAATCTTAGTTTGTCTAAGTATAGATTCCTGCCATACATTTATCTTCCCCACCATCCGTACAGTCAGCATGAAGTGTCATTAGAATGTGTGATGTTTCCTGACATTGCTTTAGAAATACCTGTGCTGTATGAGTATTAAAAATACACCAAAATATTCTCAGTACCTTCAAAATATTCTTAGTTCTTCTAATTTCTAGAGTCAAAAATAATAAAAATTGTACACACTTATATGATGCCTTTAAGCACTTTACCATACTCTTTTAATTTAAACAAAAAAAAATTTTTAAGTGCCTAAATGATACCAAAATAGCAGGAGAAAAAGAGAACGAATGAAACCATAAGAAGATATTTGACCAATATTTAGGTAATGGGAAATGGAATTTTTAAGTTTAATTCTCTCGAGAAGTCATTTTTCATGAATATATATGTTATATGTTCTTTTTAATGGCCTGTCATTTGTAAAATGACAGAAACCTGGATATATATAAAGTAATGAATTTCATTGACATATGCTCAAGACATGCACACACTGTGTGTATCCTTTATACCCTTGCAACTATAATTTGAGTTGGGTAATGCGAAAAATACAGAGAGTAAATAGGATGAAAACTGAATTGTACCACCCCTTAAAATTTGATACACACTATGGGTTATAACTATTTCACTTCCTTTCTTAACCTTTTTTGGGGAAGGAGAGGCCTAGCCCTCATCACCTCTTCTTCTACCTGATTCCTCCCTCCTCTTAAATCATTTCACAAATGTGTCATTTTATGGGCTTTTATTTCGATTTGTAAGTTTGGAAAGCCTGTAAACAAGTTGATAAAATATAAAGTAGAGTAGATCGGATTGGAGATAAGAACAATTCCAAAAATAGTTGTCTGCCATTCTGTTTCTGTTCTCCCAGCAATGATGCTCGCTGCCTTTAATTATAGTTTGAGACGCTGTGTTGAAATATTTAATCTCTGAGTAATGACTAGATTTTAGTTTCCTAATTGGCATCTGTGTGGTTAGCATCTGTGCCAAAGCCTGAATCTAGAATGAGCACACAACACCAGACATGACTATATGTAAGCGTTTCTGATACCTGCCACCTTTGCTCCGGCGCAATAATGTTATAACGAAAAAAGCAAAGATAAATATCATGTATTTTATGATCCTATGTATATTTTAATCGTTAACCAATAACCTGTTAAGGTTTACAAGCCAATCCAAAAGTTCATGTATGATCCACATGTAGTGACGGGTGATTGTAGCTTTAAAGGCGCCCTTGGCCTTGGGAACATGTCTTGCTCATTGTCTAATGGTATTTCAGGTTCCTGGGAGTGGTTCCCAGAAGATAATGCTCCACCCACCAGTGGGTGACTTATTTAAAACCTGGTGAAACCAGCTCAAAAGGACTAAAAGAATAGGTTAGGTAGAGAAGTTATCAGCTTGAACCCTGTCCATCAAAAATTTGGGGGTGGTTTTCCGAGGAGGAGAGTCCACAGGAGGGCATCTTCCTCCTAGGCTCGTGAGCTTCCTATTGTTGGAAACAAAACGAAACTCTGCATCTGCAACACACCTCTCTGGTGAGTGCGTGACACACGCTGTGGGTGTGGGATCTACAAGCTCACATTCCCTGAATAATGTATGTTTCCTTTGGCAGTGTTTGTCCAGCCTAAAGTTACACACGGCGAAGGTGGAGGAAGAGGTGGAATTACAGAGCCCAGCCGTTCTGCCCATGGAGAACGCTCCTAAGATGAAAGGCCAACGCATAGACTAGTGCCAGGCGCGTAGGCAAGTGGACAGCGTTGCTCTTCCAGCCGTGGGGAGAGAGAAGTAAGGGGAGAAATAATATCCCTTATACTCCTGACAGCAGTGTCTTAAGCCTTTAAGGTATAACCAGCTACCTTAGAAGTTTTAGAACTGCATATTCACCCGAAGAGCATGGCATCCATGTTCTTCTGAAAATGAAAACTTCTCCTTCCAAAGGTGAGTAACACCGCGTGGGCCTGAGGTTGGAGCCTGGCCGCAGCCAGGTGATCCGGCAGGTGACTGAAGGAGGCCACTCCCAAAGACCAGACCAGCACCGTGGCTCTCTTCGCAGGCTCAGAACGAGGCCGGCCCTCACGGGACCGAGAGCGAGCCTACCAGGCTCCAGACGAGGGCGAGGGCGGAGGCCAGCCGCCCACGTCAGCTCATACAGCCGTCAGAGTTTGATCTGTGCGTCACATGCCCCCTTTCCCACACCCAGACTCAGAACTCCGACTCTCTCCCACTTCCCGTGAAGGGGATCAGTCGTGTCCCAGGCACAGCGCTCAGTGCTTTCATGGACTTGTCTCTACTGCTTCGTTAGATGAGACTTTGTCCTCACGTTACAGAAGAGGAAACTGAAGCTTAAGTAACACAGGACCAGGAAGAGGCAGTGCCAAGGGAGGAACCCAGGTTCGTGTGACTTCAAAGGTCACATTCGTTCCACTTCCTCATTTTCCAACAACAACAAAAAAGAATGCATTTTATAAATAAATAAGCAAATGCTGCTGTCCATCTCCACCTGGGGATTAGCAGGTTCTGAGCTTCTCTGAGATTGGGATCATTGGGCCTGATAGGTTCTAGGTAAAGGTGACAAATAGATTGATGACATGAGGACACAAGATCCCTTGCTTCTTAATATTTATTAACTTCACTCCTGGCCAAAAATGATGAGTTGACAATGTTCTTTGGACCCTTTGTCACAGCAAGGTACCGTCCTGTCTGGAGTAGATAGAGAGGCCGGCACTGCCACTTAGAAAGAAGTTTGCTTCCCTTTTATCTCCTCCCTCCGTTTCTGGATGCAACTAATCTGCAGTCTATTTAGCCAAATCCTCTTTTCTGTAACAGACTGAAGGAGGAGGAAGTAAAAGTGTCCCAGAGAAGGCCTAGGACGTTGAGCAGCTTTATTAATTCTGTGGTAACGACTCAGGGTACTGTGAGCTTCACACGTCCCCACACTGAGCCTCGAGCAGCGGGCAGCATGTTCCAGAAGGTTGGAATCCAGCACCGCCTCCCGAGAACCAGGTGGGCCCAGGAACGTGAGGCCACATGTTTGCAGGCCCACCTGTTCACCCACTGCATTTTTTTTTTTAATCTCTAAGGTCTGGGTTTAGATGTTTATGATACCTGCAGGTGGACCCACAGGTGTCAGAGCCTTTCTGCTTCTGCTTTGATATTCTCTGATCTGCATCACTGGTCCAAGTTCTGCTCTAGGAGTTGGAGGGACGGTCGGGGAAGAAAGATGAGCTGTTTCTCCTCCGTGAGAGAGAATGAAAGCTCCCTGAGGTCTCCTCCTGGATGCACTGCCTAAGAACCAAGATGATCTTGGCTTGAATGAAGTCAAAGTGGTTTAAATAAAAACCGATGATATTCCATTTGAATTGTAAGAATAAAAGTCCCACCTTTATCTAGAGTAGAAAGATAGCTTGTATTCACTCGGTCAGCAAACAAATATGAAGAACCTACTAAGAGTCAAGCATTATTGTCATAGATTCAACTGTGAGAAAACACATTCTTCTCATGGAGTTTACAGTCCAGTGGGAGAGAAATATTAAGCAAATATAGTCGTGTCCCACATAAGGATGTTTCAGTCAACGGTGGACCACATACACGACATTGGTCCCATAGGGTCATAATGCAGCTGGAAAGTTCCTATCGTCTAGGGATGTCATAGCCATTGTGATGTCGCAGCACAGCACGTTACAGTCGTCCACAGCATTCAGTACAGTAAACATGCTATAAAATCTGTGGCCTCGGAGTAGTAGCTACACCACACAGCCTGGGCGTGTAGGAGGCTGCACCATCTAGGTTTGTGCAAGCATACTCGACGATGTTTGCACAATGACAAGATTGCCTAACAATGCACTTCTCAGAATGCAAGTGGAGCGTGACTACCGTGCTACTCACGAGTGAGGAATTATAACTTGGTGGTACTGTGACATTTACATAATTTCAAAACTGATAGGAACATAACCTCTGATTTAAAAAAAAACACATTCTATATGAAAAGCACAAAAACATGAATGGGAAAGAAACAAAGGAATTCTTGATAGCAGTTCCTAGGACAGGAGTGAGGGGGACAGGAGTGAGGGGGCGGGGGACGGTATTTCAAATGGATTTTAACCATATCTGTTTTATGTTTGATTGATTTTAAAAGGAAAGGAAAATATTTAAAGGAAATATGGCTGAAAGTTAACATTTGTGAACATTGTTAGTTCTGAGTTGTGATCACACAGGTGCTTGATATGCTGTTCTCTATATCTCTCTAGATTTTATTTTTTATGAGAGGCATGTTTGCATTTATTTTATATTGCGACTATGACTGGATGCTGAAAAGGCAGGGTCTGCGGGGCGATAGAGCATGTGTGAGTCTTGGGGTGCGGGTGCATGGAGTTGGGGTGTAAGTAAGAAGCTGAGCCTGCATGAGGAGTCAGGAGGATGGTCGCATTAGTGCGTGACACAGTCTGGAAGTGCAGACATGGCAGGGACTTGCATGAGGGCAGTCGGAGCAGTGGATACGGAGAGAAACGGGTGAACTCAGCAGGGATCGAGGATGTAGCATGGCAGGACCCGTGGCTGGTACGCAGGGAAGGAGGGTAGTGGGGACCAGGCCGAGCCCCGCATGTTCGGCTCACATGACTGGGTGCATGATGGCCCCATCCTGGGGTGTGGAACATGAATGGAAGTTGGGTTTTTAGCAAGGAGAGTCATGGATTTACTTCCGGACTTACTGATTTTGAGGTATCTTCTGAAGATATTCAAGGAACATCGTGGTACGAGGAAGTAGCAACAGGTGGGCAGCCCCAAATGACTGGAGTCTCCTACTACTAATTGTTGGAGGACCAAACCTGGCTGCCTCTTCTGTGCCCTTCATCTGGGACGTGTCCAAATCATCACACTCGGGGGCAGCAGTTTAGGGTGCAAACGCCTGCTTTGTGGCACTATGAGGAATCTTAGAGTGTCACCTGTCTGCAGCCAGGTAGTGTAAGCTTTCCCAGCTTAGTGACGTTTGAGTAACTTCTTGAGAACAATGTCTGGTTTTTCATTTTCCTCCTTTTCACGCCCAAGTCTGCTAGGCCTTTTCTTTAATTCTTAGTCCTTGATGATTTCAGGTCCCTTTTAGTTGGATTCTTCTGCGGTCTAAATGTTTATGTCTCCCCCCTACCCCACCCCCCACCCATATTCATTTGTTAAAAATCTAACCCAAAACGCTGGTGTTGAGAGGTGAGGACTTGGGAGGTGACTGAGTCAGGAGGGTGGAGACCCTCCCCTCATGTGATTGGTGTCCTTATAAAAGAGACCCTAGAGAGCTCCTCGTCCCTTCTACCATGTGAGGACATAGTGAGGACCCAAAAGGCCCTCACCGGTCCCCAAATCTGCTGGCTGCATGATCTCGGACTTCCCAGTCTCCAGAACTGTGAGAAATAAATTTCTGTTATTTATAAGCTGTCCTCTCTGTGCTATTTGTTACAGCAGCCCAAATAGACTGACACGGACTCCAGATATAATCGTAAAGTCAGCTCGTAACTGCTTTGGTTTTCTACCGCTTACTTTCCTAGTGACTCCCACAGCCTTGGGTTGGGTTGTCCCAGAATCAGACCCTGAGGCAGGATTCAAGTGCAACTAGTTTCCTTGAGAGGTGATCCAGGAAGACAGGAAGTGGGGAAGCGAGGCAGGGAGGGCAAGGAACTCAAGAAAAAGAAATCTGTTCATCAAGTTGCTGCTGTGGCGACTACGGCAGGGACTCCGTCCTGGAGACTCTGGGAGAAAGCATAGAACACGGCTCTGAGTTTTCTTGCCCAAGGGGTGAGGAAGCTGGGAGCTTCTGATCCATCACTGGCTCCCAGGAGCCTCAACTCCCTGGCACATCTGTCAGTCTGTCTGTCTGTCGTGTGGAAGGAGAACGATTAGGTGGAGAAATGCAGGGGCTGGCAGTGGGACAGCCTTTAGAATATACTAGAACACTGAGTGATGAGAGAATATGGATCCCATAAGAATTTTTTAGCTCCCTGTAGCACCCAGACTCTAAGGTGATGCCATGCTCCCTGGAACTCATGCCCTGGTATGAACTCCTTCCTCTGAGTGTTGTTGGAGATCCCATGGCTGCTTCTAACCACCAGAAAATGGGAAAGGTGATGGGTTGTCAGTCTGTGATGAGGTGAGAATATATAAAATCGCATTCTTGCTGGCTTTGCAGAAGCAAGCTGAGCATGGCCTCTGGCCTACAGTCAGCAAAACCTGAGCCTCAGTGTTACAGCAACAAGGAACTAAATTCTGAATTCTGCCAACAACCTGAGAGAGCTTGGAAGCAGATCCACTGCCCGTCAGAGCTCCAGATGGAACCAAACTGGGGCTGACACGATGACGTCAGCCTTGTAGAGGGTCAAGTCCACACCGTGTTCACCCAGACCCCTAACCCACAGGGTGTGAGGTGGTCAATGGGTGTTGTTTGCTGTGCGGCATAGAAAACAAACACACTCCCTTATCCTATGAGCCCCTGGTCTGGGCAAGGTGGCCGCAGCCCCTGCTTTTCTTCCTACACTCCACGTCCACTGATCAGCGAGTCCTTCACTCTAAATAAATATATTGCTTTCTTACTGTAAAAGTAAAATATCTTCATTCTAAAACATTTATGAAATAGATATAAAGTAAAAAGGAACTAATAACACTCTTTCAACTTTTTCTTAGATAAGTCCACACACTATCCAGTAGTTTTTTCTGTCTTTGAGTTCTATAATTTTTTCTTTCCCACCCCTGCTATGGATAAACTTTTACCCAAATAAAAATCTATAATTAAAAAAGACTGCATTTATATGGGTTGTTCTTGAACTTTTCCAAGGAGAAGCACACTCAAAACACCCATGTGATCGGGAAGAGGCATTATTCCCAGAAGAAAAAATTCCCAAGGACACAGTAAAGCCATTATCCAACCTTTGCTCACAGAGATTCTTAATCTAGGCAAGGAGGAGAGCTCCAAGTGCTCGAGGCCATTTGAGGCTTCTGAATTCAGCATTTAGGAGCTGAATTTAGCAAAGGAGGAACAGCAGAGACAACACAGTTCACTTCTCTGTATCCTCCCTTCCTTTTTATTACCCTTCTTCCTCCCCAGTGGCAGTGAAGGAAGACTCTCGGGGGCTCTAAGTCCCCCGGGTGGTTGCCCCAAAACATCCCCTCTTTCTGCTGCTTGCCCCAAAACATCCCCTTTCTGCCGCTCGCAAGGCAGTGTCGATTCTACCCCATAAAGCCTCCATGAGGCCACCTGCCGACAGGCGAAACTCACCATGGTCCTATTGCACTGGCATTCCTTTCTGGGGCATCACTGGGTGCTTTAGGTTCCCTCATGAATCCACCTAGAAAACACTCCTTAAGTGACTTCGGTGTGCTGAGCATGGTGATGGATGACCAAGCAAGTGACCAAGAGGCAGCCCTGCCCTCCAGATCTAGCAGGTGACCCCCCAGTGTGTGCAGGTGACATACCGTGTCCTCTGAGTGCTCTATTAGCCCTCTACGTGTCCGTGGGACTGTGGGGGCCAAGGACAGGCGATGGGGGCTAAGGAGAGGAATGAAGGTAGAAGGTAGGTCAGATAATACAGAGCCACTTTACATCCACCAGAATGGTCATAATAAAAAAAAGACGGACAATAACAAATGTTGACAATGATGTGGAGAAATCAGATCCCCCATATATACCGCTGTGGGCATGTAAAATGCTACAGCCCCTTTGAGAAACAGCTTGGCAGTCCCTCCGTCAGCCGTGGAGTGACCACATGACTCAGGGATTCCACCCCTTAATCCTTAGTGTGCCTAAAAGAATTGAAGACATACATTCACACAGAAACTTGTTCATACATAAATGTTCCTAGCAGCATTGCTCATAATAATATAATTGGAAATGACCCAAATGGCCATCAACTGACGAATGGATAAGCAAAACGTGGAAATATAGCCATATGATGAAATATTATTTGGCCATAAAAAGAAATGAAACACTGATACATGCTATGACTTGGATGAACCTTGAAAACATTATGCTAAGTAAAAGAAGCCAGACACAAAAGTCTACATACTGCATGATTCCATTGACATGAAATAACTTAGAATAGGCAAGTGCAGAGAAACAGAAAGTAGATTAGTGGTTGCCAGGGGCTGGGGTGGGGAAGGGAAGAATGAGAAGTGACTGCTAATGGGTTTAGGGTTTCTTTTTGGAGTGACGAAAATGTTCCGAAACTAGATAGTGGTGGTGTTTGCACAACTCCCTGACTGCACTGAAACTACTCAGCTGTGCATATAAAAAGGGTGAATCTTATGGGGTATGAATTAGAGCTCAGTAAAACATTTTAAAAGAAATAATACAGAGAGGTCCCTCACCCGTTTCCCTCCAGTGGTGACATCTATCACCATAGTGCAGTGTCACAACCTGGATATCAACATGGATACAACCAGTATTCAGATGTCACCGTTTTTAAATGCGCGCGCGCGTGTGTGTGTGTGTGTGTGTGTGTGTGCATGTTTAGTTCTAGGCAGTTTTATCACATGGTCCATTCGTGTGACCACCCCAGTCAAGAACAGTTCCCTCACATAGATCCCTTGTGCCACCTTTTGATGGCCACAGTGACCTCTCACCTACTTGACCCCTGGCAACCATTAATCTATTTTTGAATCTCTATCATTCTGTTATTTTAAGAACAATGTGTGAACGGAATCATGCACTAAGTTTCCGAGATTGACGTTTTTCATTCAGCATTAATTCTCTCGAGATCCATCTAGGTTGTCGTGTGTGTCCAGAATTCCTTCCTTTGAACGGCTGGATGGTATTCCACGGTATAGATGTACCATGCCGTTTAGACATTTGTGTCCTGTTTGGGGCAATTATAAATAAAGCTAATTACGAACATCCACATATAGGTTTTTGTGTGAACATTGGTTTTCTTCTCACTGGGATGGATGCCCAGGCCTGCTCGTTGCTGGATCACACGGTTAAGTGCATACTTAATAATGTAAGAAGCAGCCATACTCCTCTCCAGAGTGGCTTGTCACCAGCAACACCTGAAAGATGCCGTTTTTCTGTATCCTCGCCGGCATTTCATGTTGCCACAATTTTTTTATTTTAGCCATTCTGATTTTACACATATATTTTAAAAGTTAGACAAAGAACCACTTTTGTCAGTGGTTATTTCTGATGTGTGTGGAGGGCGGCTCTAATATTATACAGGATATTACTTCCTATATTATATGTTTTTGTGGTGTTCAAACTTGGCATAACTTAATGCATGTTTGGACTCTAAAAATCGATGAGGATTTGTAAGAGTTAACAGGCAGTAAGAAAGTGAAAATAAGTATTATAAACTCTTCCATAGGGGAGCTTGCCCGTGAAGGGAAGGGGAGAGATGAGCAAGAGGAAGAAAATAGCGCTGAGGGAACTTTCTCATTAATTACAGCTGAGGGGAGACACCAATAGTGAGAGGGGAGAAGCTGATAACGCAGGAGGGAGGGAGTGACTGTGTCTCCGTTTATTGAAGACCCTCCCTTCTCTTCCCTGCTCTGTGTTCCAGAAGATGCCATTGGCCAGGCTCCCTGGCCCTCCGGCTTCCAGAATGAGCAGGAGAGAGGCTAGGCTTGCCACTCTCGAGCACAACTCCCCTCCCCTCACTTCAAGGCCCCCAAGCTCTCAGGCAGCCCCTCCTTACATACCAGTACCCCCTGTGGCCCTCAGCCTGTAACAGTCACAGCTCCCGAGGGCCCCGTCTCATCCTGCCCATAACCCTGGGGACAGTCTCATCACCCAGCCTCCTTCGGTTAAGCCCTAGTGGTACTTAGCAGCCACCTCTCCTCTGCCAGGACGCTGGCTCAGGTGTCTGATGAGGCGAGCCCCCACGGCAGGCAGGAGGGACTTTGCAGCTCAAGTGAGGGGAGACCCAGTTTTCTGAGCCTGAGGAAGGCAGGGGACAGGGGTCCAGTGTTGCTGGCTGTGGGGTGAAGGTGTCATTGGGATTCACACCTGTCTCCCTCCATTTCCCTGGGAAACTGGGAGGCCATGGCTGTGCTGGGCACTAGGACTAGAGCTGATCCCTCCTTTTCATGACCATGCTTCCAGAAAGAACAGTCTTGCTCTTTTCTAAAAAACAAAAAACAAAAACAAACACACACACACACAAAGCATTATCTCTGCTCTTTTACTGAGGCTGCTGAGTATCTCTGGGATTGATGATCACAAAATAAGGGTTTAAGGGTGTTGACTCTGGAGCCAGCTGGCTGGGTTTGCATCCTCTTAATCACTGTTCTGTGCTGTGGGACAAGTTAGTTACCTAGTCTGCATGCCTCAGCTTCCTCATCTGTAGAATAGAGGGGCTAACAATCGATTTGCTTCCTAGGTTTTAGGATTAAGGAACATAACACCCGGAAAACACAGAAACACTCAGCATAGCCCATAATGTGCACTCAGCGAACGTCAGCCGTTAGTAATGCCAGGAGGGGCAGCGCGCTGGGTGCCAGGAGTAATTGGAAGGGCTGGTGCAAGGGAGGAGAGAGACCTGAGCAAAGACAGGTGAAAGCTGCTGAGAGAAAGCCCGGAGAGCCCAGCCAAGGTTGGGGACAAACATCGCATTCATTCAAAGCCTGTCTTTGAGTGTTTACTATGAGGAATTGTACCAGGAGCTAGAACAACAGCCAGGAACAAATCAGTTTCAATCCCTGTGGACAGGGATGTGACAAGAATGTGTGCGTTCAGTCTTTCGGTGGAGATTTACCCACGGGCTGGGCCGCCCAGGGAAGGGGGTGCCTGGGGAGCCCCAGATAGGGACGAGATGCTGCTCCATGTCAAATGATTAGTGTTGCAAGAAGCTAGCTGAGTCCAAAGAGGGTGGGGCAGGCAGGTCGTGCTGGAGGGCAGAAGTGCAACTGTGGGTTCTTAGATGCAAGAGCAGGAAACAGGGTGTAGCAGATAGAGCCTTCTGGGACCGGATGGACAGGAAGAGAAGCTGCTCTGTGCTCTTAGGGTTTCTGGTTCCTTCAGCCCTGCCTCTCTTGGCTGCTCTGTTTATCTCACTCTTGACCAAGGTCTTCTGCTTAATGTTCTCTCTAAAGGCCACTCTTACCCACAAAAGGATTGCAGCCAATTCACAGGATAGCTGGCCTCGGGGCCAGACTCCCAACCCTGGTCCATCAGCAGTGGGCAGGGCAAGCGTTCATCTCAGCAAACTCGTTTCAGAGTTAGTGCTCCTGCAAAATCAGCTTGCATTTCCATTCTCGTGTTGCAACGTCAAGTACAAACGGACATCTGGGGTGATTTCATGGAGGTTTGTTGTGCTCAGCGAGAACTTCCTCTGGCCACCGAGGAACCGAATGGAACATGAAAATGGCGGCCTGTTCTTCCCGCTTCCACTCTGTCCGGAGGCCTGTCTGGAACATCACCTGACTTCTCTCCTCGCCACAGCCTTTTTCCCACCTTTGTTTCAAAATGATGCCATTCTTCTGAATTCTCTCTTGGTTCCTCTCCTGTCTCTGGCCTGGATTTTTTTTTCCTTTTGCTTCCCCACCCCTAATATTTTAATGAAAATATTAACATACGGAAAAGTTATAAGAATAGTACAGGGGTAACTATATACCTTACACCTTTACCACAGTTGCCTTTCCTGTATCCCTATCTCTTGCTTGGTACTCTCCAGAAAGCCTCTCAAAGATGGAAACACAAAGGCTAGACCACCTGAAGGCCAACTAGACATGTGTGCTCAGTGGACGAAGAGGTAGCCTGTACTACTGCAAGTCTCTGGTAGGGAAAGAAGCAATGAGCAGCGCCCACCCACCCTGAGAATGTTGATTTCTGGTCCAACACTGAGAAAGTTGCTCAGACTGATTCTTGGTAAGCATCAAATCTCAGGCAGCAAAGAATTTGCTCAATAAATTCCTAGGGAGCCTCCTAGGCAGATGGCCACACATGCTCTCCTATTAGCAGAACCACCCAAAGGGCGTCAAACTCCAGATGTGGATTCAGGAAGGAAAAGTGACAGTCCTACTGTACCTCACTCAAGAGACAGACAGAAGCAAAATGGTCTAGTATGTGACGTTCGTCTTCTGTGTCTCCCTCCCCTTCCTGTATCTTCTTTCCCCCAGGTCTCCCTGGGGGTACACCCCCCAAGGCCCGCTCTTTGCAGCAATTCCCGGAGTCTCCCCTTTCCCCACTGAGCCCTACGATCCGAAGAACATGTGGCCCATCACACTGATCACCAGGTCCCAAGCACAGACCCTCCCCTTCTCCAGCAATATCTATGACAATAAATTGTGCCTGTTTTAATTAATCCTGTATTAAATGAACAAACGACTAACTAAATGAATGACTCTTTAGGACATAGAGCAACACTGTTTCATTAAAACTTGATCTGGAGTTTGTATAATATCAGAGAGAGAGTGTGAAACCGGAAAAGTGACATCTGGTTTATCGTCCAAGCACCATCTTGGATGTGCTGCTGAGTGCATGCATGGCTAGGAGGAAGGCTCCCCTCCCAGGACAGGCAAGGTCAGTGTGTCAAGAGAGGAGGAAGGAGCAGAATGTGGTCATCAGCACTCCATCGAAAAGCTTCTAAGTCATGGATAAGACATCGTAAAGCTTTTGTACCAGCGTTCATGACAGTTAGGCTGATGGGACTTGCCTTTGTATGGAATGATGACGCTCCCAACACAGAAGCTTCTTGGGTGGGACGATTGCTGAAAAGACTCATTGTTTTAGCCATAGGAGGTTGTCAGTTTTATTTGGTGCCCTGACAGCTTGTACTGCCCTGTGACTATGACACTGTGGGTGGCCGTGAGTCACCTATAACAGTGTCTTGACAGGTTGCCTCGAATGAAGCTTACAGCCATCCCTTGGCAGCTTACATACACGTGTGTGTCCTGGTGGGGAACAGTTCCTGTTTCAGACCCTGTGTCTTGTGGCCAGACCATAAGTCAGGCTATGTGTCCCCGTGTTTTCAGGTCTGAAAATTTTCATCATAATGTCATATGGTTCTAATTGTACTTATAATAGTTCTTTTATTAAAAAATCTTTCCACTATAAAAATAATATAATTATATTTTAAAAATTTTGTGTATAGGCATATACAAGTATAATTTTGCCAGCACTTACCAAAATAAATACACAACTTTTTGAGCTCAGAATTGGTAAAATAAATAATTGATTTAAAAATAAAATAAGCACTTCACTTTATATCTTTCTCCAACTGACAATATTTTTAAAAAATGTTTCTAATAAACATTTTTAAAAAAAAGCATTCTAATGAAAGAATAATATTTAGGTTACTAAAATATATTAATTATATTCCCATTTGTTTATATTTTCACTGGTACTAAATCTGCAATAAAGATTGTTGTACATGTATTTTTTATGTTTTTAATTTTTCCTTAGATTCTAGTTGAATTAACAGGCTCAGAATAGGAACCTGCTTACTCTTCTCAACACACATGGCAAACTGCCTTCCAAAAATGTACTAACAAACAAAAGCATATACAATGTCTGATGGTGTCTGTTTGCCCCTCATGTCAACAAATCAATGTGTTGAGATGAAGTTTTGAAATGACCCTCATGACAAATTCATTAAACAATGCCTCCCAATTTTAGTAGATCTCAAGTACAGGTAAAAAATGGATAACAAACAGCTGCTACACTGAAGAGGTGTGTGTGTGTGAGTGAGTGAGAGAGAGAGAGAGAGAGAGAGAGAGAGAAAGAAACCAGGTGAGTAGGGGGCAGGGGAACACTTAAATAGTTCCCCAAACCACAATTTCCAATGATTCATCTGAAACAAAGCCATGGCAGGCAAATACATGGGCAGGAAGAAACCACAATTAGGGGAGCTTTCTCATCTCAGAAGAAGTCTTTTAGCAGACTAGAGTCTAAGGCAAAACTCTCAACCGCCCCAGGAACACTGCCTCAAAGGCAGGCTCCACTTTCTATGTAAATACCTACATAGAAAGCATTGCTGCCTGCCACTGTTGCTCCAGCTCTACTCACAGGTGCAATATACGGGAATGACTCTATTGTTTTCTAGTAAAACAACAAGCGATGGCTAAACACAAACCAAACAGCCACTCATGGATTAAGGGGAAGGGAAAATAACATTCACAGGGCACCTACAAAGGGCCAGGCCCTTCACATTAGTTCAGTCCATTTAATAAGCTCTCAGCCTCTCTCAGCGGCTCTGAAAACCACTTTCCAGGGGTGCAGTGATTGAGTTGGGGATCCTACAGCTGGGACTCCCCTGGCTCAGCCACTTCTCTCCTCTGCAGGCTATGGAATAGCAGCACCTCTATATCCCAAGGGAAAAAAAAAATGGTAGAAAAGTATTTGCTAAGTGCCTCTAATAGGTTAACTGCAAATGGTTTATATTCACTCTCTTTGCTAGAGGAATTTTGCTTTTAGGTACTAATCACTCTGAATATTGCTTCAGGTTTTAAAAATGATAGTTAACATACAGTATTTTATTAGTTTCAGGTGTACAACATGATATTCAGCGTTTATACACACTACGATGTCTAGTAACCATCTGTCAACAAAGTTATTATAACATCAACTATATTTCCTGTGCTATACATTACATTCCTGTAACATTTTTTTAACTGGAAGTTTGTACCTCTTATTCTCCTTTCCCTTTTTGCCCACTCCCGCCCCTCCTGACAACTATCGGTTTGTTCTGTTTCTGTGAGTCTTGTTTCTGTCTGTTCCGTTTTGTTTTTTAGAATCCACATATGAGAGAGATCACATGGCAGTTGTCCTTCTGTCTTTTTTCACATAGCATAATATCCTGCAGGTCTGTCTGATATAGCACTGGGTGAATCCCCCAACCCCAGTGGGGAGTCCTACACCAAGAGAAGGTTCTTGACTCCACGCAGGAAAGAATTCAAGTGCATGTCAGAGTTAAAGACAAAAGAAAAGTTTACTAGAGAAGGAATAACACTCCACAGACAGAGCTGTAGACACTCAATAGATGTTTGTTCAACTGACCTGCTGTTTGTTCACACCTAATGAGCAGCGAGCTGATCCTGCAAGGGCTTTTTCCTAGAATTTTACTACCTGTTGATTAATACTTAAGAAATGTCAAAATCATTGTATCAGAATATTAGAGTTTGAAGAAAGGGGCTGGGGAGTGTCTCAAAGGCTGCCTAATGTCCCCGAAGCATCACCAGATGCCACTCACACTGTGAATTCTTTATAGCACAAGGCATGGCGTGGGGCCTTGTGGTCTCAGAAATCAACTTCTTGGCACTCCTTCCTCACGGCAGACCTCCACCAGCCCAGTTCACCAGGACAGCCGTTTACTCGTGTGCAGACGGCACGTAAAGCTCTCCTGGGCAGGGGGAGGGCATCTTGGATCTATATACAACCCAACTGCAGTCCCCAGGTTGCTTGGTGAGCAGGGAATAATGATAAGAATAGATGCCATTAATCATTTAATGAGTGTTCAAAACTAATAAACCATTCATAGTGACAGCCCTGGTCCAACAGGCACACTTCATCCAAACAACTTCACCATGAGAAAAATATTTATCTTTCTTTTACTGAGAATACTGAGAAACGGATCATAGCTCATTAACTCTTAAAGAGTTATGGTTTTTTCACATGTGTGTATTATGCAAAAATGAATCTTGCAAATGACTGTAAAACTTCATAAAATATGGTCACTTTTAGTTTATTCATCAAATATTTGCTGTGTCTGGCATGGGTGAGGTCCTATACAAGTTGTATAGTATATAAAATATCAAATTGTATTAAAAATATCAAAATTCTTGTTCTCACTATGTGTACAGTGCAGTTGGGAAGACCACAAATCAGCGAAGAAATCAACAAAATGTCAGCTTGTAAGTTACGGTGAGGGAAATAAGCATGGAAATGTGACACCATAATGTGGGAGGGAGGGGCCGGGAACTCAGGGCCTCAGAGGTGTAAGGGTGACATTGGTGCTGAGAACTCGAAGCCACCCAATGGCCTTCCCTATGGGCAATGGCGGTGCCAGAAGATAGATGACGTCAGTCCTAAGGCCCAGGGCCCCTGGTTGTGAGCAGCCCCTACTGGGTGCCCTTGGAGGGCACCCTGAGCAGCATGGGTCTGACCTGTGTCTCATAGTCACAGCAATGCTGAGTACAGTAGATACTTGGTGCCCACCACTCACAGCTCCATGTGATATGCTGACCACAGCCCCCAGGTTCCTGCTTCAGGCCTACAGGGCAGGGAGCACTACCTACCACTGACGTGGAGCCCGAGAACTATCCAAGCCAGGTGCCCAGGGAGCATTGGTGCAGCCTAAAATACAGCCAGTCGGGGCTGGGGACAAAGGCTGAGCAGGGCTCCTCTCCTGGTGCAGACCCCAATTTCTGTCTTCCTATCAAGTTACTTCTCTCCAATTTAGTGTACAGAATCTTTTGAGTTGTGACCAAGGAAGCTGCAGGGTGTATTTTGCAAATTTGAGCTACATCATTATTTTTAAATACTTGACCTTTAAAAAAGTTTAATTGGATCCATAATCCATTCACAAGAAATTTCAAGATTAGATTTGTCAATGAAAGAAAGGGAAGAATTTTCAATATATAACTTCAACTGTTCAACTTTTTTGAATGATTAAAAACAATTAGTTTTAATTTTTTACCACCTACTTGTGTGAACAAAGTTTTTCAATGATAAGACCATCAAGAATTTGAAGCAGTCATTAAAAAGTCTTAATCAGGAATGGCATATGGCCATAAAACCACGTATCAAAAATTAGGTTCTTGGATGTAAGCTCAACGTTTCTAACTAAAACCTTTGTAAACATTTTATTTGTAAGTTTTACACGTTTGATAGTAATACCTTCCCTAAAACATAGTATTTTCTCCTACAGTGATTATGTAATATAAAAATATATTTTTTTCAATCGAGTTCTATAGAATAGCTTCAAATCCCCACTAGTTTTCTTCCGTGTATTACACAAATCCAGTTGTTTTTCTAAGAGTAAAAAGACATGGAAAACTGAGAAATGTTGCCTTAGAAGAGTGAGCCAGCCAGCCCAGTGAAAAGCCGGGGGGACAGCATTCAAGTGCCATGAGGGAGGACGGGAGTGACGCCAGGTTCTGGAAGTGCCAGTTTTAACCAAGAGCAGTTGGAGGCCACTGATTGGATTTGAGCAAGGGTGTGACTTAATCTGATTTACATTCTATAAATCTAATTTCTGCATGCTGCAGTAGAGAATAGGATATAGAGGTGCAGGAGTGGAGAGAGGTCATACAGGAAGTGACTGGGGGGGCAGGTGAGAGGTGAGGAGAGGAGTAGGTAGGTCATCTTGAGATGCTTTTCAGAGGTAGGTCCAATAGGAGTATGGGGGTGAAAGAAAGGGAGGCTTAAGGAAGATGCCTGCACTTTTTGGTTTTAGCAGTTGAGTAAATCATAATGCCAGGACAGTTTTGGAGAAAAGACTGGGATCCAAAGCCTCAGAATATGTTGGTTTTTTTTTTTTTTTTAAACAAATAAGTATAAACAGAGAGAGAGAGAGAATGAGAATCTACAGATAAGAGACAATAGGTATTTCAAACATTCATTTGGTTCCTACAATACATACTCATATATCTACAGATGAAATGATATAAAAAGTCCGGGATTTGCTTCAAAATAACTCAAGTGGGGGAAGTAAGGGGAGAGAGTAGAGATATAGATAACACACAAGATTGGTCACGAGTAGATCATTATGAAGCTAGGTGATGGGTACATGGGGGTTCATTATATTATTCTCTCTACTTTTGTCATATCTTTGACAATTTCCATGAAACTGGATGAGATCACCTAGTGAGGAGGGACAGCAAACCGGGGGTAGAGTGTGGGTGGCAGTACAAGACCAGAGGAAATAGATAAGGCTACTAGTGTCCTAGGTTGTACATCCTTTGGAGAAGAGATGGGTAATAAACAAGTAAACAAATGATAGATTTAAATCAGACATGATAGTGGGCATGAGGAAAGCACTAGAGTGTCCAAAAACAGTAGCCATGAGGCGGTAAATAGCACTTGACTGACTCCAAGCAAATATTACATAATAATGGTGCTTTCAAAATCCTTCCCTTTTTTTTTCTTTTACTTATAAACAAACATAACTTAGTGGCCCTAAGCATTCTATTCTAGAGAAAATGTTTTAACTTAAAAGCTTTTGTTCCCATCCTCTCCAATTTTTTTTAATCCCAAATGTTGAGGCATTAGCCCAAGAGTTCTAGAAGCAGAGCCAATTTAGAACTGACCCTGGGGCCCCTTCAGAATCCCTTTTTACCCCAGCAACTCTCCTCTACCCATCTCCTCTACCCATGCACTCTAAAGTCCTCAGTCCCCCTTAGCTAGTTTTTACCACTCATAAGGCTTCAAAGGATTTCCCCTTTCTCCCCCTCCTCCAATGCTGCTTCCCTGGGCAAGGCAATGCTTCCAGAGATCATAAGCCCCATGAAGGCAGAAGCACTGCTTTATTTCCAGAACTATGCCTAGCACATAGTTGGCACTCAATAAATACTCACCCAGTGAGAGAACTTCCTGAAGGCACTAAGTAGGTAACCCAGGTGCTTATGTACTGGATCCTACTTGAAAACTTGAGGCCTATCTCCACACTGATGAGTACTACTTTCATTTTATAGATGGACAGCTGAACTTGTTCAGATAATCAAAGATCAGAACTATTTCACCTCAAATAGTCTTTCCTTTCTTCAGAAGTGCATTAATGCCAAAAAAAAAAATAGGAGCTTTGGAAAAATCTAGCACAGAAAGAGAACATTACCTGTCATTTAACATTTCCCAAAGATATGATGAATTCAGTTGATGTAGAACAGCCTTCTTGGATAAACCCAACAATAAATATTTTGGTTTCCTGAAAACAAAACAAAATAAAATAAAAAGCAAGCAAAACAAAAATCAAGCAAAACAAAAATTCTTCGTGGCCCAAATTATGGCAACTCTTTGCTGGCAGCTCAGTCTTGGGGGTTTTTTTGTTTGTTTGCTTTTTTGGCATATGTGCTGTTAGGATAGGCTGGCAGACTGCATGCGCTCTTCACAGCAGCCGCGGCCACTTAACATTCATTAAATAATAATGTAACAGGAGGCCTGGATTTTTGTTTTGTTTCTCTAATGTCTGTTCCTCACTTAAGTGACCTTGGACAAATCTATTCCTTCTCCCCATATCTGATTTCCATTTATCCATTTCAGGATAATGTTTATGACTAAGATGCTTTCAAAGATGTTCAGATTACACATTATAGTGCCCTTCATCTATGAAATATCTCCTTCACTATCCTATGGGATGGCTGCATGACACTTCCACTGAAAACCTTCACACGCAGTTGTCAATACCACTTGGGTGGTTCAGATATTCTAGGCCTAAACTATGCAGAAGCTGCTGACATTCGATTACCCTGATGTGGCAATTCTACCGAATACTGACACTGTTAAAAAGCCCAACTGGCTGTTAGGAGGAGCTGACGGGACTGGTATTCAGGCTCTGTGCAATAAGCGGTGTATTCTATATTGTTTTAGAGGCTTACAAAACACAGCCATCTTGCTTCAGACATCCGGCCCAGGAAGAAGGCGAACCCGGTCCCCTCGGTCTTGGGGAGCCACCACCTGCGGGGGGCTGGGCGTCCTCGGTGGCCGAGCCCGTGCGCACCGGCTGCTGCACGGCCCGCACCCCGCCGCCGGCTGCCCTCGGCCGGGGCGGGAGTCTGAGCGGATAAAGTTGTCTGCGAGCAGACCCGCCGCACCTGGCCCGGAGCGAGAGCCGGCAGAGGGGTGTCCGCCTGCCAGCTGCTAGAGCAGCCCGTTCCGAAAGTAGACGCAGGACTCCTGGCCTCCGTCTCCAAGCTTCCTGTTAGAGAGTGTTTTTAACCCAGGCGCAGCGACCCGGCGGGCAGCGTCCTCTTCCCCGCACCCACGCAGTCCAAGGCACCTCGGGGGCGCGCGTCGGGGCCCGCGCGGGAGCGGGAGCCCCGTCCTCCCCCCGTTCCCGGCCGCGGCCCGAGACGCCCGCAGGCCGGGCGTTCACCCGCCGTGCCTCCTCCCGCCCGCCCCTCCCCCGCACTTCCCCCTCGGCGCCCCAAACCCAGGTTTCGCGAGTTCGATGACGTGTGCGCACGGAGCAGGGTAGGGGTAGTGAGGCCCCCGAGCCGGAGTTAGGACCGGGGCGGGCGGCCGTCTCGGCGGGAGCCGGCGGCCCCTCGGCATGTCTTTTGTGTTTGTACACACACAGCGCGAGGCAGCAGGGAGGAGGGAGCGGGCGGTGCGCAGGGGAGGGGCGAGCGCGCGCCAGCGAACGGGCGCGCGGGGGGAGGGGCGGGGGCGTGGCGAGAGCGGGGGCGCGGGGGCGGGGCCGAGCCTTCCCTCCATTGTGTGTGATTGGTTGGCGCGCGGCGCGGGGGCGGGGCGGCGTGTGTTGGGGGATAGCCTCGGTGTCAGCCATCTTTCAATTGTGTTCGCAGCCGCCGCCGCGCCGCCGTCGCTCTCTAACGCCAGCGCCGCCTCTAGCTCGCCGAGCTCCAGCCGAAGGAGAAGGGGGGTAAGTTTCCCTGTCTGCCCGCTTCCCCGGAACCGAGACCCGCTTGCCGTCAGCCCCGGGCCGGGCCCCGGCGTTGCGGGGAGGGGGCCCTCAGCCCCTCTGGCTTGGCTCACAAACTTTTTGGCCCAGAAATGGAGGTGAAGAGCGAGTTTCCCTCTACCCTCAGGCGGCGGCGGCTCCCCCGTCTCTCGCCGCCTCAGCCCAACAGCAGCAACTGCCGCGGCGCCGAGCCTGCCCTCCCTCCTCCCCGCGCCGCTGGCTCCTCTTTCTTCGGTGAAATCCCGCCCGCTGCCCCTTTCCGGGACCCCAGACCTTTACCAAGACCCGCGCGGGCCCCTTAACTACCGCCCCCGGGTCCCGGCCCCCAGTTTTCGGGCGGGAAAAGGGTGGAAATCGCCGCCGCTTCCCACCCCGGGGTAACTCGCTTTTTGCTGCCTCCCCACAGTTGTTGCTAAGCTTCACCATCTTGTCTCTCTTCCCTGGTCACCGACCATATTTTTTCCCCCGTTTCTCTCTTCCCCATTTCAGAAAAGGAGGAAAATTTTTTACAGAGGGGCATTTTTTTCTCCTTTTTTGGAGAAGCGGAAACTTGATGCATCTGAAATGCAAAAAAAAAACTTTTGCATTTTTTGGAGGGCGGCACGTGGCAGGGGATCGGGGTATTTTCGAGCGTTTTGGTGTTTTGTCTCTTTGGAAGGAAATCGGATACGTTTTGCGATTGTTTCCATTTTGTTCTGGTCTGGAAGCCGAGTTGGTGCCTGCGCGAGACGCTGGGAGCGAGGCGGGAGGCTGGGGGACCCTGAGCCGAGGGGCCGGAGGAGGCGAAACCAAAAGTTTATGTGGTGCTTGGGGTGGACCCGTCGGCCGGTGCGTTAATTAAAGCCTTGGGTGCGGGGCACTTTTTTTTTTTTCTTTGCGAAGCCTGGTTGGACTGCCGCGAAGACGATGCTTTTGTAGAATGCTCGCTGGTGATAGCTGTTGTTCCTCTCGTTTTTCGAGACACCTTTTTGTCAACATAACTGTAGAGATGCAAAAGCAGGAATGTTTTCAGATATTTACATCAATCTTATCAACTGCCAGACGCCAGGGAGGGGACTGAGGGGGGGGCGTAAAACCTTTTTTTCTGTAATTTGACTCGACCTTTTTGTGGTTTGTGGCTTCGTCCTTTTGACTTGTTTATGGATCGAATGTTTACAGACATTTCTAATTTCTGCTTTAATTAAAGGAATTGAAGCAAAGGCTGTTAGGGGTCTTTTTGTTGTACCGTTTGTCGCTCAGATTTAGCATTTTGAGAGGTGATTGGTATTTAATGTTAACAATTTTCTAGTACTACAGTTTGTTTCAAGAAGTCGCATTTGGGTGGTAAACGTAATCTGCACCCTTTCAAATTACGTAACATTACAGTCATTATTTTTTCATTCTGATCATATGTCCAGATTTGGGGGGGGTAGTGGCAGGAAAACTTATATGTTTGGTAGTTGCATGTGGTGATTTTTGGGTTTTTTGTTTTGTTTTGATGCTGTTAGGTAAGTAAGGAGGTCCTGTATCATGGCTCGTACAAAGCAGACTGCCCGCAAATCGACCGGTGGTAAAGCACCGAGGAAGCAACTGGCTACAAAAGCCGCTCGCAAGAGTGCGCCCTCTACTGGAGGGGTGAAGAAACCTCATCGTTACAGGTATTAAAAATAAGAGGAAAATAATGACAGAATCTCTCCTGAAGCAGCATCCATATTACCTAACAAAAAGGTGTAGAGGAAGCAAACTTTTGCTTTGGGGAAACTGATGTTTTTCCTTTTTTG
>PVKZ01004981.1:0-64559 GCA_004027375.1 Macroglossus sobrinus | reverse complement strand
ACCCACCCAGACGTTCATTCAGTCATTCGACAAACATTTATTTTATAGTAAGTACCTCCTGTATGTGAGATACTTTGGAGGGGAGTGAGCGTGACGTCCTCACCTCTCCTCCTCCCCACATATTCTCTTGGTCGAAGGAGCACTGGATTGGGAGTCAAGACTGGACTCAGGCCCTCCGGGTGGCCCGAGCAGGCCACCTTCCCTCTCTGTGCTTTGGTGTTCCAACACCCTGTACACAGAACCCACAACCAGACAATGGCACTGTGTCTGTAGGAGCTGGGACACACAGTCTAGGAACAAGGTGTAGAAATAGGATTGTCTCCTCTCCCTGTCACTTGCAGTGCCCCATTCATGAATTTGTGCTTCTCATCCCTACAGTCTTAGGTTTTATCAGATAAGAGGTCCTGATGACCTGGGACAGGATGGGTCCCATGGACCTCAAAGCTGTGACCACTCTGGGGTCCTTATGCCAGGAGCCAGCAGGCAAAGGAAGGTGTTCCTGTTCAGGTGTGAGCAATCCACCCCAGCTGTGGCCGCAGGGGCTGTAGTCCATCTCATGTATCCTCTTTGCAAGGACAGCAGGTGGACAGCCTTGAAGGGGACCCGAACGGACCGGACCCCGTGGAAGGCGGGGGCAGAGCTGGGTGCTGCGAGGGGTGGGCCGAAGGCAACACCTCCCGTGCATTCTTTCA
Source organism: Macroglossus sobrinus (assembly GCA_004027375.1). Taxonomy (NCBI): domain Eukaryota; kingdom Metazoa; phylum Chordata; class Mammalia; order Chiroptera; family Pteropodidae; genus Macroglossus; species Macroglossus sobrinus. The sequence goes on along the minus strand of PVKZ01004981.1, from coordinate 63,867 downwards.
CACCTCTCGGCTTTGCCTCAATCCAGCGCACATCCTTTGCAGGCTGTGGCCAGCTCCAGGCAGCTGGCCTGCCAGTGCCTCACCCTAGGCCTGCTGGTCCCATCTCGCTTCCTGCCTGGGGGCTTCCCGGATGCCCACGAACCCACCTACCAGTCACTCGTGCTCAGCTGTAACACCCTGCAGGTCAACCATTGGTCCAGGGAAGACAGAGTCACGGGGATTGGTGCCTCCCTCTATTCCCCTCCCCTGGGCGGGTGGTCCTGAGATGCATTTCATAAGGAATCTCCATCTGGGGGAGCGCTGGGCACCCAGACTTCCATCACGGTGAACTCAGTAACGTGTGCTTGTGTTGGCTCTTTCCTCTCTGGGGTCGCTCTCTCCCCTGGGAATACACGCCCAAATAAATAACACACACATCAGCCTTTCGTGCAGCCGAGATAGGAAAACAAGTGTTACGGGCTGAATTTTGTCCCCCAAAATTCATATGTTGATGTCCTAACCTTCGGTACCTCAGACTGTGACTCTGTTTGGAGACGGGGTCTTTAAAGGGATGATTAAGGTTAAGTGAGGTCGTCGGAGTGGTCCCCAATCCAGTATGACTGATGTCTTTATAAAAAGAGGAAATTAGGGCATAGATGCTGTCAAAGCAAGGACCACATGAAGACACAGGGAGAAGACAGCCATCAGTAAGCCCACGAGAGGCGCCTCGGAGGAAACCAGGCCTGCTGACATCTTGGTCCCCGACTTGCAGCCTCCGGCACTGTGAGACAGTACATTTCTGTTGTTTAAGCCACTCTGTCTGTGGCACTTTGTTGTGGCAGCTCGAGCAGACACATATGTTATCATACCCGTCTTACGACCGAAGAAACCGAGGCTTTGAAAGGCAAAGGACTCACCCAGGGTCACACAGTACATAAGTGGTACAGCCCGAATCCAAACCAGGGGTCCTGGAGAGGCAGAGTGCAAGCCCTTGACACTAGGGGACTGAGCAAGTCTGCAGACCCTCAGGTCCAGAATTCTGGTCCCCTCTCCCAGTTTTGGGAAGCCCCTCCCTCCATCCAGGCCCACCTCCTTCTTCACCCATCCCCCTCCACTCCCTGTCTCTGGGCCGCTGGCTTCACTGGTGCTGCAGTGCTGGGCTTTTCCAGTTCCTTCCCCTATTCTGCAGGCTCTTCCCGGCCCGTTACACACACACACACACACACACACACACACACACACACACGCACGCACACACACTCAGCATGCACCCTTTTTTTGACAGCCACTCTGAGGCTCTCTCTACTGTCTTCCTTAATGTCTAGTGCAGACCAGCAGCAAAGTGGCTTTGGGGATGCCCCTGACGCCCCTCTCCTCGTTCTGCCTTTCCCATGTACCCTGGGTGGAGGGGCGAGCAGGGGGCAGTGCTGGGAGCTATGCAAAGATAGTCTCGCTGACTCGTGCCCCTGCAGTGGGGACCAGCTCTGTCTCCATCTCATACGTGAGGCCCAGAGGCCCAGACACTGGGACAGAGAGGCACAGGGCTATGTGGCAGACAATAACGGGGTGATTTGTTCCAGTCGAAGGGGAGGGTTGGCGGGGGGAAGGCTTCCTGGAGGCAGTGGCCCTAGAGCCGAGATCTGGAGAATGAGCAGGAGTGACCCAGGTGAAGAGGGAGGGAGCAGCATCGCAGCTCGAGAGAGCAGCATGTGCAAAGGGCCAGAGGAGAAGGGGCACAGTAGTGACAATAACATTCAGAGTGGGAGGATCCTTGGAGAGTCCTAGTTTGTTTCCTGTGTGAGGAAACTCAGGCCCAGAGAGAGGAAAGGCTTTACCCCCAAGTAACTCTGTCGGCTCATTCACTCAAAAGACATTCACGGAGCATCCGCCAGATGCCAAGTGCTGAGCTAGAGGTTGAGGACTAAGAGCTGAGCAGATCTGGCCTGTGGGGCTGGGTGGGGGTGCAGGGGCCGAGCTGGCATGGTCCCCCATGCAGGAAGGTGGACAGGGACGGAAGTGTTCATAAGGATGACAGAATTACTTATTGAGCATTTTCCATTGCCAGACGTCTGTAAATGTGATCTCTTTAACTGCGCCAAGGCTGCAAGGAAGTGTCCTTTCACAGACAGCAGGACTAAGGGTAGGAGAGGCGGAGTGCCCTGCCTCACCCAGGCATGAAGGAGGGACAAGGCAGGCTGTCTGGGCTCAGGCCACTGTCCCACCTTCTCCTGGGGCCCGGGCCTGCCCTTCTGGGGCCCAGGCAGGAGCTGGGGGGATGGTGCTCTGGGGGTGTGGGGAAGAAGCATGGCTGGTCCAGGCATCTGCTGACAGGTCTGTTTCTTCCCCTATTCAGTGTGTGTGTTGGCGGGGTAGGGGGAGTCGGGGGTGTCAGGGAGAAAGGAAGAAGCAGAATGTGTCAGATCCAAGGGCTGCAAACCTCTGCTTTCAAGCCCTCACTCTCCACCTTCCCTCCCCCTCCCTCAATTTTCTCCTTTCATTGGTTATTGGGGCCTGGTGATTCTACCTGGAGTCCAGGACTCCTGCCTCTTAGCTACTGGTCCCTCTCCTAACCCTTCCCCAAGTCTCCCTTTCCTTGCCCTCCCAGAACTCTGTGCTCAGTGGATAGAATGTCTCTACCCCGACTGCTGGAGCGCAGAAGGGGTCTTTAATCTGGGGTGTGGCATGGATAGAATTCAGGGCGATCATGAACTTGGATGGGAAGAGAATGACATCATCGGTTTCCCTAACTACAGTCCAGCGTTTCCTTCAGGGATGACCGCACCCAGCACCCCTGCTGTCAGCACCCCTGCCGTCGCCAGCACCTGCAGCTCGGCTCCCAGCAGAAATAAATCACAGATCTCTGCAGATCCAATTGAAACGGATGCAGATTCCTCGAAATCTCCTTCGTCACTCCTTCGTTTCAGACTCCCTGCTAGACCTTGTTAATGTTTAATAAAGAAGCACGCTTATGGTGACATCACAAATAAGGTGCTTTAAAAAAAATCTCAGTTAGCTGTCTTTGAAATGAATTGGCTCCCGGTGTAATCCCATGGATTCGTTATGCATTTACAAACAAGACAGGTTGTCCCGTCAAATGCCTGGGTGGTCCATGGCACAGGAAAAGTTATGACCCCCCCCCCACCACCACCACTCAGGGAGAGGAATGGGGACCTTGGATACAGGGATGCAAAGCAGGGCCTGGAGCACAGCTGGGAAGCCGGTGGCGAGCCAGGCAGGGGCCTGGCAGGCAAGTGGCTGGAGGTAAGGGGTCCCCCTTGCTGTTAGGGCCTGTGTTCTCGAGGGATGCGTCCACAGGCTGGAGGCCAGGCCTCTCCAGGGGCCCTTATGGCATCCTCTCCCAGCGCCAAACCCTGGTGGATCGAGTAGGAAGATGTCCCCAGGAAGAGCTCTGGCAGGGACAACCTGAGGGAGACAGCCACCTAAGGGAGGGCCCCTGCTGCGGGAAGGCTGGCCAGCCAACACCCTGGGCTCCCGCGGGGCCAGGCAAGAGCCCCCACCCCCAACTCTCAGTTTCTCCTGCCTGAACCCCAACCAGGATCTGGACCCCCCAGCAGCCAGAAGCTCAGCTAGAGCCACACTCCACACCGGAAGTTCTTTTCACACTGATTCAGTCTCACTTTTTGAAGGAAGCTGGAAGCTGTCTCCGTATCCCCCTCCCCCCGGGTTCTCTGGAACCTTCCATCACAGATGGCCTTGCCTGTCATTCCCCTCCCCATGGTCAACACTGCTGCCTCAGTCCTGGAGGCCACAGCCCCTTGAGCCAGCCCAAGGGGCAAGGGAGGAACCCCCGATGAGGGGCGTCCTGTCAACTTATGGGCACATGGGGACAAGAGCAAATTCGATTGGGTCAGTCATTCATTCCGCAGCAGTTTAGCGGGCACTGCAGTGAGAGAGACACGCCACCCCCCGAAGGCAGATGGCTTTAGGTCTGCTACTCACCAACTGTGTAGCCTTGGGCAACTAACTGTTTTGACCAATATTGTCCCTCAGTTTCTCTATCTTAAGGGTTATTATGAGGATTAAATGAATGATTACAAAGTACTAAATACACATCCGCTGTTATTTTTATTTTTATAGGTGGAGACTGTGACACACGCTGCTAGGTCTCTTCTCTCCTCTTCCATGAGACTAGCAATCCCCGATCCTTAGCTGGGCACATGGCTGCCTGGCCCAGAGACTACATTTCCCAGCTTCTCTTACAGCTAGAGACGGCCACGTGACCAGGTCCTGGCCAATAGGATATTGCCAGAGGTGGTTTGCATCACTTCCTGGGAGTTTCCTTAAAGGACAGGTGGGGATCCTTTTTCCCTTCATCTCTTCTCTGCTAACTAGAATGTGGGCACGGAGGCTGGAGCCTGAGCAGCCATTCTGCACTGTGAGGTCGAAGCCACGTGTTGAGGGTGGCAGGGCAACTAGGCAGGAGCCCAGGTTCCCAGCGGCTATGAAGCCCCCCATACCAGCCCCGACTGCCTGCATTTACTTCAGCAAGGAATAAGCCCTATTCTTGCTTAAAGCACCGTTGTTTGAAGTCTCCCACGTTTGAAGAACAATCCAATCCTTCTTAACGTAGGGACACAGCTGTGAGCGAGACGCACAGCCCATGCCTCCCGGGAACCTCCATCTACGCGTGGAGAGCGTCTCTAACCACGTAGACAAAGGAGAAATAAAGGAGAAATAGCTGCCGTTGTGAAAACAGCTCCAAAGGACATGAAACAGGGATGGAGAGTGTGATGCAGGGTGGGGGAGGTGCAGACCACCAACTGCCTCAGAGGGACAGTCCTGGGAGGGCCGCTTGGAGGAGGGGACAGCTGAGCTGAGATCTGACAGATGGGAGGAGCAAGGAAGAGCATTGCACAGAGGAGGTGACCCAGCTCTGAATTCAGAGCCTGGGGTGGGGTGGGTGGTCCTGGGCCCTTAGCCTGGCCCTACCTCTTCCCAGCTTTGTTTGGAGGCTGCTTCTCTTGCTGGGGCAGAGTGCTCAGCAAGTACTTGAAACATAGTAAGTGTTCAGCGAAGATGCTGTTTGAGCAGATCTGTCTAAAGATCCTGAAATCACAGAGGGGACAGAGGGGAGGTGGGGGAGGGGATCTGGGAAGTCTTCGCAGTAGAGGGACCATTTGGAGTGCACCTGAGGGACACAGGAGTTTGGCCAAAGTCGTGGAAAGAAGAGTGAGTCACAGGCCCTTGCCACCCTTGGGCCAGCCTCACCCATCACACCTCCTTGGAGCTGAGCTTGGGTTCCTCCGGTTCAGCCTCTGGCCAGGTGGGATCTGAAACCCAGGCTGCGATTTCTACCACCAACTTCACCTTCCTGCTTCTCTGGCTCCCACCCTTGGCGTTCCTCAACCTGGGAGTGGGGACATCTTGGCCTCTGGCATTCGTGGTTTCCCAGGTTCACAGCCAGACCTCTGCCACACCAGCCTGCTCGTCCTTCCTCTCTCCCACTCACACAGTCCAGCCCACTCACTTCTCTGCCTCCACACTAGGAGTTCCCCTCCCACAGCTCACTCTCTTCGCCCTGGCCATTCGATTCATTCATGCCACTTCCTCCAGGAAGCCTTCCCTGCTGTCTGTGGCTGGGTGAGAGCCTTTTCTCTGAGCCTGGAGATCTACCATGGTAGCTCCTGTTTATGGGTCTATTTGACTCATGTCTGTTCCCTCCACGACATGAGGACTCTCCCATCCGCAGAGGTATCCCCACACTTAGCCACAGGGATGGCACATAGCAGGTGCTCAGTAAACATTTGCTAAAAGGAAGAAGGAGAATTCGTCCAGCCTTCCAAGATAGATGAGACAACAGCCTGAGAAGCTTGTCCCAGGGGGGTCAGGTGTCCTGCTTGCTGCCCCCAGGGTGAGCTCTCCATTCCCTCTCCCCTCCCCTCTCTGCCTGCTGAACCCGAGAGAGAGCAGAGAGTGGGCTGGGTAGGGGCAGCCGGAGTGGTATAGGGAGCTGCAGAGAGAATGCCCAATACCCTGGGGAGGCAGCCGCAGGAAAGCGGGAGCTGGGGGTAGGGCCAAAGCTCACGTCTGGTTTTGCCCATCCAGGCTGCAGCTCCTGCAGGCAGCACCCGCATCCCGGCATCACTCCCACCCACTACACCCCGCCTACCTCCAGCCCCTTCCCCTCCTGGGGAGGCAGGAGAGGGCAGTTTTTTGGGCTGCTCTTGGATTTGTGCGCATGTACAGCCAGTTACACGGTGCTGTGCTATCCGTGTGTATCAAAACATCGGTTCCTAAGACGCAATAATAGCACATACATTGAGGCCTTGGTTGAATCGAGTCCCAGGTTTGAATCTAGCCTGGGTGGGGGGGGCGGGGATCTCTCTTTCCTGAGGCCAAACACAGCCAACCCTGTAACTCCTAACCCTCTGTGGACCTTAGTGTCTCCACCTGCAACTTGGAACTAAAACTCCATCGCCAGTTTGCTGCTCTGGGGAGCTGGCGAGGCCGGGAAATCAGCCGGCTGGCAAAGGAGAGGGTTCTAGGAGGCTGCTGCAGTGCATCATGGGACTTTGGGGCCGAGGATCGGGGGGCTGGGGCTTTCTGAGGGCTGTCAGCCATTGAGCCCACAGCTGAGGCAGCAGGACCTGCGCTGGAGGTGGGGATAAGGTTCACCCAGCTTTGTGATCTGAGGCTATGGCGCCCCAAGAAACTGCGACATACTCTAGGAGCTGGGAATTCTCTCAGCGGCCCCCTGGGACTGGCTTGCCCCAAAGGCCACCCTTATTGTGACCGCTGTTGTTGAAAGAGTCCTCCCTGGTTGTAGAGCAGCCACCCACAGCTGTCCAGGCTGGGGGCGGGGGTGGGCAAGGGTGCCTTTCTGGAGCTCATGGCCAGAGGCCTGGGGGGGGACCAGGCTTCCGGAGAATGTGGGCTGCGGAGTGGTTGCGGCAGGGGCCAGGGAGAAGGACACCTGGGACTGGGGTGAGGGAGCCGGTTCTGGAAGGGCCCACAAGGAGAGACGGGAGCTGGGCTCAGGCAGGAAGAAAAAGATGGGAAGGGTGTTCCAGGTAGGAGGAACAGCATGTGCTAGGGCCCGAGGTTGCACCATTCCTGGGTACCACAGCTATTCTGCCTGGCCCTGGCAGGGACTGAGTGGCAACGGGTGGCGGAGGTAGGGTACCCCCGCAGGGCCTGGAACCCCGGGACCACAACCGGCGGGCGGGGCTGGGGCCCTGCGCGCGCCTCCCCGCCTCCTCCGCTCCTCCGGGCGGGCGGGCACGTCTGGGGAGGCGGGACGGCCCGCGGCCACCCTTTCAAGTGGGCCTCAGGGAGGCTCCTGAGCCTGCGGGGGCGCGGGCCGCTGCACGGACATCAAAGCCTGTGCCCCCAGCCTGATCCCGCGGCGGAAGGGGCGGGCGAGCCGCGAAGCGAGGCGGATTTGGGCGATCGGGTCCCCCTTTCATCCCGCGGCTCGGCGGGGCCCAGACGGGAAACTCCCTAAGTCCCTGCAGGACTGAGCTGCCGGGGAAGGCGGGCTGAGTGTGTGTGTGTGTGTGGGGGGGGGCGGTCACCAGGCAGCGCCACCGGGCTTTGTGACCTCAGGCCAGTCCCTGCCCTTCTCTGTGCCTTGGCTGCCCTCCTCCCTGCCCAGGAAGTCCTGGCTCCAGGCCTCCTGGGGTGGGGGGGTAGGGCATGGGGGTTGGGGTGGGGGTGGGGCTTCTTGGGATGGGCTTTCGGGAAGGTTCCCCCCCCCCCGCCATGTGACCCATTGTCTCGCCTTCCCCTCTTGGGGCCTCAGCTACTTGGAAGCTTGAGGGGGCTGACGTTGAATGTCCCCCTATACCCCGCCTCCTGTTGAGACTGAACAAGTCCTTCTCGCCCGCCTAGTTCCCCATCGGTAAAATCGGACGGAGGCAACGGCTCTGCTCTCTGATGTAAGGACAGTAACAGCGACACACTGCCCCACGAGTCTGGACGTCCTTTCTCTGGCAAATAGCCTGAGGCTCAGAGAGGGGACCCTCACCCCCCGGGGTCACACGGCTGGGAAAGTGGCACCAGACTCCTGCTGGGTGGAGAGGTAGCATGAGGCGGTTCTGGTGGATTCTTCCCTTTGCTGCTGTTCCTGCCTGCTGCCCCCATGTGATCAGAAGACAATTGTGGGGTTCAGGGAAGGCCAGGCTGGTAATAGGGAAAGCAGGCACTGATAGAGCACTGAGAGGGGGCAGCCACTGTAAGAGGCAGGTGTACCTATATCATTACCCTTATGCTATAGATGGGGAAACTGAGGCACTCAGAGGTGTTCACACAGCCGGCTAAGTGACAGAACTGGGTATTGGCCTGGGGTTTTTGGCTACTGAAACTTGAGGCCACTGCCCCTGGTATGAGAAAGGCACACCCCTGACCCTCAAAACCCAAGCAAGGAACCATCTCAGTCAACAGAGAAGCCCCAGCAGGGAGAAGCTGTTCGTATGCCCGATAGACAGCTGAGGAATGAATGGTGGGCCTCAGTCTCCCGGGCGGTGAGTGACCTGGTCGGAATGTGAACCCAGCCGGTCTGGTTTCTGAGCCCCAGCGATAACTGTGGCCGCAGAGAGCAGCAGCACCACCGCCAACGCGATCACAGGGCCCGTGCTGGGTTTCCCTGTGCACGGCTTTGTCTGCCAAAAGGGAGCCGTTTTAATAGGTCTCCCCAGGATGCCAGGTGCACTCAGGCTGGTGGGATGGGACGGGTGCCCGGGTAGCGTGCAGATGCCACCCCAACCCAGAGAATTAAAATTCCTCCCTGGAAAATCAGATAATCAAAGAAGTCAAATACCGTGAAATGAGTGTGATCCTTGCCAGAAAGCCAGAGGGAGCACCAGAGAGTCATCACACAGGGAGTGCAAGCATGCCACCCAGTCCTTTGTCTTCTGGACTAGGAAACTGAGGCACAGAAGTCTGCAGGGAGATGTTCATGGAGAAGACCCTGCCCCCTCGCCTGGCATTTATTGAGGGCCTCCTCTGTGGCAGGCTCTGTGTTGGAGCCTGTTCAGTCCCCGTACTCCTGGAGCTCAGTGTCTATTGAGAGCGGTCCTCTGTGCACCGGTAACATTACCATTGTTCAATTCTGATCCAGGAGGGCTTCCTGAAGGAGGGGACATCTGAGCTGAGACAGTGGAGTCAAAGAGGAATCAGCGAAGCTGGTGGAAGGGCATTTCAGGCAGAGGGCAAAGCATGTGCAAAGGTCCTGGGGTATGAAGAGGTTTGGCTCGGGAGAGTAACGAAGAAGCCAGAAGCCTGCTGCAGAGTGAAGGGGAGCATGGAGGGAGGAGGACGAAGTCGGGAGGCAGAGGGGACATGACCTTGGAGCTACCAGAGGAAGAGCCTGCCTAGGCCGGATGAGTGTGGGGTGAGGGGAGTCAAGGCTGGCAACCAGGAATTCAGCCTGTAGTGACCACCTCAAGGCACTCAGAACTTCAGACCTCAGGAGACCCTGGCTGGGAGCAGGACAGGGGAGGGAACATCTCCAGTTCTGTTCTAAGCCCTGTCCTGTTGAGCTACTAAAATTTCAAAAAAAAAAAAAAAAACAGAGATCAAAAGGGAAAATTTGCAAGTTAGATTTACCCTCAATTCTATTAAACCACCAAGAGCTGTTGGAAAATAGTATTAGGGTCTTAACTCCACAAACGCTAGAAATTCCAGCCTGGAAGGCTTGTGAGGCCATTGCTTGTCCTCCCTGCACTAGGGAAGGAGCGGGTGGGACAGAGCCCCCCAACCCCAGACTGGTCTGTGGGCTCAGCCCCCATGCGAACAGGAGGCCAGGTGGAACCAGTGGCTCCCCAGACGTGTGCCAGGTACTGGACTGTGTGCTCTTTCTACCATGGGGGGCCCGGCTGCTATGGGGGCGAGCATGCCTTATCCTTGTCTGTGCATGGGGGAGAGGGAGGGGGAGGGGATGAAAGAGAGAGGGAAACAGTAGGAAGGGAGAGAAGGGAAGGGAAGGAGGAGGAAATGAGGGGGTAGGAGGAAGAGGAAGAATCTGAGCTGATGGCAGTCACTGCAAGGGTTGTCTTCGCTGTGGGACCCCTGCTCTCCGTTCCCACCTTCAAAATGCTACCCAATGGTAGAGCCCCCGTGTGCACCATGCGTGTGTGCGCCTGTGTGTGTGCGTGTGTGTGCACATGTGCGCGTGCATACATTAGGTTAGGAATTCGGACTGAGCAGATTGGCTGGGCTTAGATCCTGGCTTAGCCACTTAGCCAGCTGTGTGACCTTCGGTGAGTGACCTAACTTCTCTGTGCCCCAGTTATGAGGGGTAAAGGAGTTAATTCTGGAAACTCCACAGTACAGCCCCAGAATCAGAGCAGGCGGCTCAGTTTTAGCTATTACGGTTATTATTCTGAAAAGGCTGACAGCAGGGGCCCTCTAGGAAAAGGCTGTAAGTTGGAGTGATGTGGATGGGCCTCAGAAGGTCCTAGGTGCTCCTTGAAGTTTTCTGAACAGAGAAGGTCCTTAGCTTTTGTCACAGGGCCTGGTGACCGCGACCGCCAAAGCTGAGCCTTCTTGAGGCAGTGCCTAAAGCTCCACACAGCTTTGGCAGGGCTGCCTGTCACCTGCCCAGCTCAGCCAGGGCAGGTGGGTGTCTGCTACCCTGCAGGCCCATCACAGATGGCCCACATGGGGGGGAGGGTCCATGTGTGCCCAGGGACGATGAGCCCTCAACTCAAGGGTATTATTTTTAAGGTTGGAAAACAGATTTCAAAAGCAGAGCTTAGAATAATAATAATAATAATAATAATAATAATAATAAAACACAATAAAAATAATGCTTTGAATCCAAATCCTGAATCACGGCCCCAGGCACATTCAACCAGCTGAGGCCAGCCCTCCCTGGCGACAGGCACAATCTGCCAGAGGGGAGTGGCCAGGAGCCTGGGTGCAGCTGGGGCCTAGGAGTCCAGGCATCCACACCTGGACGGGCCCCCTGCAGGCCACCTGGCCCCACCCCACCCCTCCAGGCCTCGCTGGGACTCCTGCCAGCTCCATCCTGGTGGTTCCGTCGGGCCGGAATGTCCTCTGCCCAGCTCTCACCTGCTTTCCCCACCTGGCACCGTGGAGGTCATGAACATGTTACAAGGGGCAGCGCCCTCTGGGGAACGTGAACCTGTACCCGAGAGGTGGCGCGGCCACTTTGCAGGTTCAGACCTCGGTCTGTCTAAGTGACCCCAGGATGAGCCTCAGGGAGAGCTAAAAATCCTCACAGCACAGGATGGACCTCCCTCCACGTGGATCCCAGCAGTTAGGACGCGAGAGCGGCTGCGGGGGAGGCCTGGGTGCGTGCGGAGCTCCGCGGACCATGTCGCGCCAAGGCCCGGTGCTGCACGTGGGCCACTGTGTATGCCGTGCCTAAGTGACTTTGAAAGGACCTTCTATGATCTCCCGGTTGGACTGTGAAGGGAGGACACTACGTGCAGAGAAGTGTGTACGATACAGAAGGTATGTAAGATCAACATTATAATATAAAAATGCACGCGCGTACATACGTCCACGCATGTATGTGCATGGACTGTCTCTTGAAGGAGCCCAGAAACGGGGTTACCTAGTGGGAGGGGCCAGGGCCCGGTGGGAGGGGCTCTCGTCTCCTCGGTTTCCGGCTCGTGCCTGCCGTCTCGGCGCCGCATGCGCGTCATCAGGTCGGTGCAGGGGTAATTTTAAGTCCTTTTGGATCTTTGCTGGTCCTGAGCTCCTGCCTGGTGCTGACCCCGTTCTCAGGGAACTGCCCCAAGGGACCTGGGGACCCATGACAGGAACTTAGGGTCAGGACAAAGCCCACCGATCTATGACAACAGCCTCTGAGAAACGCTCCTGGACCCTCCTGCCAGCCCTCCATGTGGCCCCTGCCCAGCGTTCGCCACAGGTTAATGTCTGTGTCCACGACCCGCTACACAATTCGCAAGGGCCCGGGATGACGTTAAAACGCAGAGCCCTCGTTCAAAATCGATTAAGAATTTCCAGATGACAGCAGCTGAGGATTGGACGGAGTGCAGGGGTCTTTCTGGGCGAGGGGCCCTGTGCCACTGACCGCAGGGGTCACACACTTATGAAGGCTTCTCACCAAGATGAGGGCTTCCTGAGTCAGGGAGGCTGGCCGTCTGGTCCCCAGGGCCCAGCATGGAGCCTGGTACACAGCAGGTGCTCAATAAATGTGTTCCGTGCACGGACGAAGGAGAAGGAATGGAATCAAGGCGTGGACGCAGTCTACCGCCAATAGTCAGCCTGTGTACCCTGGCTATGGCCCTGCCCCTCTGTGCCTTGTCCCCAGAGCTGGAGGAAATCTGGCCAAAATCTGGCCATTTCTTCTGGAGGAGGAGACCCCAGCCTCAGAGCTGCCAGCGGCCCTGTGCTCCCCCCATCATGGCACCTGTCACCCATTTTTTTATCTGGAGCTGTGCACCCCTGAGAACATGACTTCACCTCTCTGTGCCCTGGTTTCCTCCTCTATAATAGGGGGCAGGGCCTGCTGCAGAGCCACGCCCTCCTTCACGGATAAGTAAGCTCTAAGCATGGCCGTTTTTAGGCCAATGTCTGCATGTGGCACCTGTGTCAGTCATCCTTCGGTTAAAGGCACAGAATGGCTGTGGGCCGTTAGAAGGTCTGCACGGGCCGGCCTGCGGAGGCATCTTCCCCAGGCGATGGTGGCCTGCGTCCTCGAGGTGCCTGGGCCAGCAGAGCTCTGGGCCACGAGAGCTGGAAGTCAGCCCAGAGCCCAACCCAGGCTCCCTGGGAGCTTGGGGGGATCATCAAAGTTCCCAGGGCTGCCAAGTGCACACAATAAACTGGGGAAACCCTGGCGGGGAGGTCATTAAGGGTCCCCAAGGCCTCGTGATGGAGATGGCAGACGAGCTACTCTGGCTGCTGCTCTTAGGGTCCAAATGCCACCATTCAGGGTGGATTCCAGAGACCAACCGGTCCAGTCCCTGCCTCTGGCTCAGACTCCGCCCAGAGCTGGCTCCGATGGGCCTAAAAGGCTCAGTAAACATCACCAGGACGGCCCCCTTCCCGAGCCTGTTTACAGGGACCATCAAGGCTTGTGGGGCTGCCCAGGGCGGGCGGGGGGAGTGAGGAAGCACACATTGTCCCCATGGAGGGGTTTGATGGCCTTCCACAGGAGCCCCCGAAGGTGCGGACCATCTGTCACTTAGGGCATAGTAGGGAGAGAATGACAGCAGGACCCAAAGAGGCAGAAATGTCAGGAAAGGGAGGGCACGGGGGTGGGAGTTAAACAGCAGACAAAGGCAGAGGAACCGGAGCGAGCAGGGGGCAGCCCCGCGTGGCTGGACACGGCACGCACGCGCATGTGTGTGCGCATGCGTGTGCACATCTTGGCTTGGGGGACGCTGACCTGTCTGTCACCCTGCCTTGTCGGCAGCCTTCCCATGCCCCGTGTTTGCCCTGGCCTGTCTAACTGTGGCACCCGTTCTCCCACACTTCCTGTTCCCCTGTCCAGGTCTGACCACGTCCCACCTCACGGTCGTGGCAAGGCCAGGTGTCTACCCCACGTGCCGTCAATGGGTTGGGTCCCCGCTCTGTACCCCCAAAGCCCCAGGCCTGCTATCACGGCACTTGCCGCTGTGTCCTGGAATTGCCTGTTTACTAGATTGTAGCCTCCTGAGGGCAGGGCTGGTCATTCTGGTGCCCGTTGTGTGTCCAGGGCCCGGCCTACTGTGTGGGTGGCACACAGTAGGTGCTTAATAACTGCCTGCAGAATGAACGTGGATGAGTCCACGGGGCAGCCCTTGTCCCCAGAGTCCCTCTTGGGGCTGGCTTCACACTGGGCCCCACAGCTTCAGTGGCTCTCCCATGCGGCTGGACTCGGGCCCCCCTCAGAGTCCCCATGAGCCTTTGCTCCTGCCACATCTCCCCCTCATCCCCAAATTCCACCTTCTCCAAATGCCAGGCTGGTTCTCCCTGCCGCCGGAGCCCCCCACGTGCTGGAGGACGGGCCCTGGGCGGGAAGGGTCTCCCAGCCCACCCCGCCTGCCTTTGCGTGGGAGACGTGGGCTCCTGTTAAGAGGCGCTGGTGTTTGCTGGACTCTTCCTCTGAACCCCAGTCCTGACTCTAACACGTCAGAACTGTGTGACCTTAGGAAAGGCATCAGCCTCTCTGGGCCCGTTTCCACGACAACGAACGGGTTTGTACTAAGTGTGGTTTATAGCAGAACGTGTGTGTGAGGCTGAAGCCTGGGCACTGACATCGGACACGGCCTGGCTAGACCCCCAAACTTCCCTGGGCCTCAGTTTTCCTTATGTGCATATGGGCGAAGGCGATGCAGTCGCCAGTGGGTGGGGAGGCCCACGGCTCGGGAGAAAGCAGCAATGATCTTGCCTCTCCCATCACTTCCTTCCGCCCTGGGTTGGCTGTCATTCCTCCCTCTCTTCTCTGCTGCCCTGACACTAGGCCTGGCCCCTACTGCCCCCCCACCCTGCTTCGTCACACGTCTGCCCCTGGACCAGGGTGAGGTGGGGCGAGGGCGGACTGGGGTGGAGACCCTGATTGCTTGGAATGAGAAGGGCAGACGGGAACTTGACGAGACAGGTGGGGGCACACCTGCCTTGCCCGCTACCAGAGGTTCTGGGGTTGCAGGGCACAGGAGCTAGGGCACCAGCTCCAGTCACGGCCACCTCCCCAGCCTCCCGGCCATGTTGCTCCCCGGAGTCCGGGCGGGGAAGGCCACCCGCAGCCTGAGCGGAAACGTACCAGGGAAAGGGACCCCATTGGGAGCCCTGGGAAGGGGAAGGGACTGAGAACCTGGAACAGCTGGGAAGGGGTTCCCCCTCCCCAGCTCTGTGGCACCCCCTCCTCCCTCACCCTCCTTCAGGGCACCCCCCATGTAAAAATTCCAGTTCTGCCTGCAGTGGGGGAGGGCACGTTGGTGCAGGGACTCACAGAGGATGGGCGTAAGAGGGGTGGGGGGCATTTGCAGTCTCCTTGTCAATGGGTGGACCCCAGAAAGTGGGGTCTGGGGTCACCAGGACACCTAACTGTGGGAGGGCATGTATGTGCGCCACCTGTGGTGTTTCTAGGGCTGTGGTGTGCGGGTCTGTACGCGTGTGTGTTTGTGGTGCACGGATCTGTGTGTCTGTGTGATGTCTCTGAAGTGTGTGCATGTGTGTCTGGCGTCGCTGTGCGTATGTGCTGTTTGCCCAGCTCGTTTGCTGCATGTCACGTCCGTCCGTGTGTCTGGCACCTGTGTGTGTGTGTGTAGAGTGCTTGCCGGGTGTGCGTGGTGTCCGCGTGTGTGGTGTCTGTGGGTGTCCCTTCATGCCTGTGTTTGTGCGGTGAGTGGGATGTGAGGCTCAGAGCTGACGTTCAAGGTCCTCTTGACACAGAATCCATGTTTGTGGAGGAGGAAAGAGGAGGGAGGGGAGGGGAGGGGAGGATTCCCAGAGTGCGAGAGAAGAAATGAAAGGATGGGGAAGGGTCGCGAGGGGGCCAGAAGGGGCCCCCACCCCCACCCCCACCCCGCTGGGTGGACCCCTGCCAGCTCCCCCTCCCTCCACCCCCACCACCCTGCCGGGAAAATGCTTGGCTTTAGGGGCTCCCTCCCAGATGCCGGCGACTATTCCAGCCCCTCCCCGCCCCTGTGCGCCGCACGCGGGACTCAGTTTCCAGTGCTCGCTGCGGACGGCGCCGTCGCAAGCTTAGCAGTTTGGGGTTGAACAACAAAAGGCGAGAAAGGGAAGTAGAGAAGTTGGGGCGGGGGCTGGGGGCGCACACGCCCTCCGCGGGTCGGCCGCGGACTCGGGTAGGTGGCAGAGGGCGCTGCGGGCCCGCAGCTTGGCGCGGGGCTGGAGGCGGCGCGGAGGCGGGCGACGCGAGCGCGGCGCGAGGGGAAAAGTTTCCGACCCTTCACCGACAGGCGGAGAAGTTTCCGCCGCGCCCGGCGGCGCCAAAGCCAGGCCAACACTGCCCCCGCGTGGGCGCAGCGCGGCGCTGCAGCCGGCGGCCGGGCGGGGGGAAACTGAGGCTGGGGGAGGGCGAGGCGGGCCGCGCAAGGTCACGGGAAGGAGGTGCGGTAGAAGCAGGCCTCCTCTGAGACCCGTAGGTTCTCCAAGGAAATAGAAATGCTGTGTGTGGGGGTGGGGCGGGCTTGAATGTCCAGGAAAGGGGTGGAGGGAAGAGGTCATTCCAGGGATTGAAGTCCCACTCCAGCCCTCCCCTCCCTGTGAAGATGGTAGTGTTGCTCCCAGCCCATCTTCCACAGGATTTGTCCAGACTGTGCCTAGATCTGTCGCCTTTTCTTCTGGGACCAGGGCACCCCTTCAAAACAGGTTTCCCCCACTCCACAAACGGTTCTGTCCCTAAGATCGCCACCACCTGTCCAGCCCAAACCCACCCTTTTCCTCCTATGCAGCACGGCGCCTGGCTGTAGATTCCTCGGCAGTTCCCTCACTGGCCAGGAGGTGGCGATAGAGACCTAGATCTTGGGCCTGCTGAGGCGTTGATGCCATCGCGGGGTTTCAAGGAGGGTAGGGGGCACAAACTGGATCTAGGAGGTTGGAACAGGTGTGGCAGGGCCACACCTGGCAGACAGGTGTATGGGGAAGCACTGCTGGGTCAGTGCAGCGGTCAGATAAACTCCAGGCAGTACCTGCCACCTGGTCTTTTGCCACCTCCTGAAGTGGCTTTGAACATGGCCCTTCCCCATCCCCCATGACTAGGAAAGAAACACCTGCCCCGCCCTCCGCATGCCCAGATGCTTGCCCTCCAGGGACCAGCTGGTGTGAGTCTGGCCCCAGGGGGATGCAGAAGACAAACGTTTGTGCACACACGGGGTTCTTTTCCCTCAGCCTCAGTGGGGACACCCTCACCCTACAGAGGGAGGTCGTCGAGCCACTCTGGCTCCATCAGCGATGGAGGCTGGGGGCAGAGGTCTGGGCAGGCACCTGCTTCAGGTGTGGGCTGATCCAGATTGATAGAAGCCTGACCCCAGGTTTGAGGTGTGTGGCAGGGTCTCCCACCTTCCAGAAGCAGGGTTCACTTAGAACAAGGCTCGACTCCTGGGGATGACTTGTCCCCCCACCTGTCCGCCTCATCCCAGCTGTGATTCTGCCCCCTTCCTCCCCCTGGCCCAACAACCTCGGAGACCAGCAATCAGGCACCTGGAGAAGCTCGTAGGGTGAGACCCGGCAGCAGGTGCCAGCCATCCAGGATTGTGCATTTATTCGTGGGGCGAGGAAGGCCACTCCTGCCCCCCGGCCATGTCCATGCCGGGGCTCGGGCTCCAGTGGCCGCTCATCGCCCACCCCGCTGCCGTGGTACGGAAGGCAGGAGGAGCTGGTACCCCTTAGGGCGGCTCGGTTTCAGGATTGTGTGCAGCACCAGGCGGGGCTGGCAGATGCCCTGGAGAGGGAAGGAGGACCGAGTGGGAGCCACGGCCCCCCCCCAGGCAGGAGATGGGGCTCCCAGGGCCCGGGGGGATTCAATCCCGCAGTGCTAAGGGACAGACACAGCTGGCAACCCCATTTTACAGATGCGGAGAGTGAAATGCAAAGACCGTCTGTAAGTATGGAGGTGGCATCTGAACCAGGCAGCTCAGCTCCAGAGCCCGCCCTTAGCCAAGCATGTCAGGAGGCTTTAACCCGCACCCTGGCCACCCCGCCAGGCAGGGGTGCTCCAGGGGGCCGGCTGCCTGCAAGTGCTCACCAGTTTCTGTCTCCAGGAGCAGGGCGATTTACCTACCCGCTCCAGGATTCTGTGGGTGCCCAGAAAGGTTTTGAGGCCCCTTCGCTGCCTCGGGGTGGCGGCCCTGGGCACGAAGGGCGGGCTGCCGCTTTCCATGGAGGTGTCCTCAGAGAGGTGGCCCTGTGGCTCCGGGATGAGCCTGAGGGGGCGGGAGCCGGTGAGCTGCATGGGTCCCGGGTCCCAGGTCCCAGGCCCACGCGCCACCGGCGGGGCAGGGCAAGGCCCCAGACCCGCAGCCCCTCCCCCTCGGCACAGGGTGAGGACAGGGAGCCCCGCCCCCGCCCTCCCCGCCGTGCGCATGAACCCAGCCCCTCCCGGAAGCCTCACAGGCCAGGGCAGTTGAACTGGGAGCTGGCCGCGGGCTCCTCCTTGGCCCTGGAATACAGGGCTTTGGGCAAACTCTCCAGCCATCTCTTGACACTCCCGAACACACGCGCGGATGCTGTCGACTGGCTGGCTGGCTGGCTCTCAATGATGCCCTGCTGGACTGGAGAAGAGAGAGAGCACCCCGTCAGGGCCCCGCCCGGGAGGGGCGCGCCCCTCCCCTCCTCCCTCTGGCAGGCGAGGCGGGCTGAGCCAGTCTCCATGGAAACCCTCGGCTCCCCAGCGCCTTCTGGCTGCCTCCAGACAAGCTCGGCTTGAAAACTATCTTGCATGACTGTTTCTGCCTTTATTACTCAATCTGTGCCACCTTCCCCACGCCCACTCCTGCTCCAGCCCCCAAATGGACCCCCTTTTCCGCAGTGGGAAGGCCAGACAGACACCCCACCATAGAAATCCAAGAGGGGGCGCTGAGGCTCCTATGGGGATGGAGAGCAGGTCTGGGAACTGGGTGTCTCCCCTGTCTCCCAGCTGCCCCTTTGGGCTGGTTACAGACCCCGAGGATGGATGGGGCTGGGTAGCACCCACAGAGCCTCACTCCGGCACCCCAGGGTGCAACCACAGCTTCTGTGACTAGTGGCTGACCAGGAAGCTCTCCCAGGCCAGCCAGCTGCCATTTGCATGAAATCATTCCTCAGGGGACATCTCCTTTCCTTACACTTCTAGGGTGACCAAGGCCCCTCTGGCTTCTCCTCTTGCCTGCCCTGTCACCTGCTGTCACAGCCTCGGCGTCCTCCTCAAACACCCCAAAGTTGGGCAAAATCGCAGCTTCTGTCTCCAACTTCCTGTGACCCTCAGGAAGCTGGGTAGTGTCCCTCCTGAGTCCACGAAGGTTCTGGAATTTTACGGCTTTACCCACAGCTAGGCTTTGGGGCAGCTGTTTCCTGAGATTGCATATAGTAGGTGCTCAAATAATAGACGCAGGCTGTTGCCTGTTGAGACTCGGGGGGCTGCTGGATCCGGGCGGATGGAGAAACGGGGTTTAGCAAAGGACACGCTTTCTTCCCGCCTGACTCCTGACACCGGAACATACTGGAAACTGCCCAAACCGACAGATATCATCACATCCATCCCCAAAGAGCAGAGAGCAAACTTCTGCTGGGTGGGCTTCTTTTCCAGACCCGGTGGTGTGGCCTTCCCCAGGAGAGAGGGGGTTTGAGCTTCTGGACCTTTCTGGGCATCTCTCCATCCAGGTCTGCTTCATGGGTACGGGAGGAAGATGCTTCTGGTGCTTTCCCACCTCCTCCAGCCCGTGGAGGCTGTGTGGGGGGTCCAGATGCGGGTTCAGGAGGCTGCGGGTGACGGCCCCGTGGTGGGTAGGTGTGGCACGTGGGAAGCTGTGGCAGCTAGAAGTCCTTCAGTGGTTGCCAGGCCTGGGCAGCCATTGTTTCCTGGGTCTACACTGTGGCTGGCTGCTCCCTGCTGCCACCCACCTTGGGACATTTCTGCTGGACCCACTACTTGGTCCTTGAAGGTCACCGGACATCTCCCCGAGAAGCTGGTGCAGGTACCTCCCCTGCAGGGTCAGTGTCCTCTCGGCCTCTGCAAGCCGGC
This sequence comes from Macroglossus sobrinus, assembly GCA_004027375.1. Lineage (NCBI taxonomy): Eukaryota > Metazoa > Chordata > Mammalia > Chiroptera > Pteropodidae > Macroglossus > Macroglossus sobrinus. Next base: position 44,264 of record PVKZ01004981.1, on the reverse strand, counting down.
CAGCCCCCAGGGCCAGGCCCAAGGGCCACAGCCTCTGCTCCCCCAGGTCCCGGCTGGACCCTTCCGCAGTCCCCGGATTCCCCGCCCCATCTGCTTACATGCACAGCTGCGCTCCCAGTAGCGGAGTGCTGTGTCCCGAAGGGTCTCGTCGGCAAATCGCACTCGTAACGGGTAACGCCGCCTTCGGTGCCCTGAGCCTTCCCCCGAGCAGCTGTGGGTGAGCACGGCCTTGATCTTGGGGGCCTGTATACTGTGGGGCCTGCCGAGAGAGACGAGAGGGACACGGGACGGCTGAGATCAGAGCCTGAATCCCCGGGTCCCTACCCCACCGGGACCACACACATCCATCCATCCGACACGAGCTCACTGTGTGGTCCAGACAAGACACAGCGGCCAACCTTTCGTGAGCATGTCCTGCCTGCCAGGAATGTAGCCTGCAGCATCCCCCCCAAAGCCCATTTTACAGATGAGGAAACTGAGACACAGAGATGTTTTACAACTTGCTCAAGGTCACACAGCCCGGTAAGGGGTGGAGCCAAGACTGGAATTCTGGTTCCAGAGTCGGCACTCGTACATGAGGACATGAACTCAGGACCCAGGCTGCCCGGGCCGTCCTGGGATTCAGTCCTAACTCATTTGAGCTTCAGCTTCTTTGATCTGTCAAATGGGGACCATCGTCACAACACCCACCATACCGGGGGGTGAAGAGAGAAAACAGATTGCGGGGTCAGGAGTGAACATTTTGCACTCAAAACTGTTCTTATTATCATTGTCAGTCTCCATTATGCCCTTCACAGCCGTGTGACCTCGAGCAGACTGCCCTTAAGTCTCCCATTTTGCAGTTTCCCCTTTAAATGATGGGTTATAAATTACAGGTGCGATAATAGCATCCTCGTAAGAGTCTGGGGAGCACCAAATAGCTTACGTGAGGCAGCTGGTCCAGGGCCCGTGCTCAGAAAAGGGAATCTGTGATGTTACATTTGTTGTTATGAGTTTTAACATCAGGGCCAGGCTGCAGGAGTCCCTGCCTGATCCATGCATGGCACCGTGACTCAGAAAGGCCATGTTCAATGCTAAATACATGCATAATGATGAGTCTGCATCTATTTATCTGACCACATTTCTGTGTCTGTATGGGTCCCAGAGCGGAGACTTTTCATCAGCCCGCTAAAGAGCCAAGCAGCCAGGAAGCATCCACAACAGTGCCTGGCTGCAGGCATTGGACCTACTTATCCAACAGTTTTCGCATATCAATGCCTGCTTGGGTGCTGGCCTCAGGGCTAGGCCAAAGCAACACCCCAGCTCTGTCCACACAGGCCTGAGATCTCAGCTTCTCCTCCCCAAGGCTGCCGGGGCCTGTTCTAATGCACCCTGCAATTCTCCCCAGCACCCCAACCTCAGGCAGACCAAGGAATTCCATTCGCTGGATGGCCCTCAAGTGTTAGCTCTTGAATATGGAACGTTGTGTGTGTGGCTCACATTTGAGACTGTGAGTTCCATACTTTGATTCTTTATGTCTTATGAAAAAGGAGTATGTTTATTTGGCCTGACTGATGGAAAGTTCCTGGACTGGCAGACGTGTTTCATTTCTGGCCCCTGCTCTGAACCAGCGGTGGCATCTGCCTGGAGCACTGGGTCAGGAAGGGTTCTGAGGCCCCATGGGGACAAGTTCTGTGATTCGTTAGTCCTGTCTGCCATGAGTCCAGGATGAGAAGGGATGGTGTGTGTGTGTTGCATATTTGCTCTCCCTGGTCTTTAAACTTGTGAGCAATGCTCTTCACCGTTTATCCCTGATTAAGCTGGAGGAATGTTTTTCTGCATTTTTTTTTTTTTGTCATTACAGCTGTGGTATCAAGGTCCAGACTCTTCTCCTACCTCCATCCCTTATTTCATTTTTTCCCAATATTTGACATGTAGTAAAACCTAATAAATGTTCGAAGAAACGGATAAAATTTCTTCTAATGTGGGACAGGTGGGTGGATGGATGGATGGACTGATGGATGAATGAAAAGGTCTGAATAGGGCTGGGTTTTAGGAGGATGGGTAGATGCACGGATAGGTGGATGAATAATTACGTATATGGGTATGTAGACTTGTAGACGGCTTCACAACTAGATTAGAGATGGGTAGTGTCCTGGATTTATAAGTGGATCTAGAAGGGTTTGTAGATGATTGATCCACACATTTGGATTCATGGATGGATGGATGGATGGATGGATGGATGGATGGATGGATAGAATTGTGGGAGCTTGTGAATAGATGGGTGACTGACTAGATGGATGGATGGATGGATGGATGGATTAATGGATTAACAGGAGACCTGATTCATGGGTGAATGGCTGGCCGTCTGGAGAGATTCATGAATAGGTTATAGAAGACCTGGTTCACAGATGAGATATACGTAAGGTTGGATGGGTGAATGGGAGAACGAATATCTGAATGGATTCATGGATGAATTATGAATGTGTTGGTAGAAGATCTGACTAATGGGTGAATGGATTCATAGATGTAGATGGATGACCCTTGAATGAGTTGGAAGAAAACCTGGTTCCTGGATAGATCTATGTAACGAATGAAGAGACGGATAGGTGGATAGGTGTGGATGGGTGGATGGGTGGATGGGTGGATTTGCGAATGGATTACAAAAGCTTTTGCAGGAGACCTGATTCGTGGATGGACACACAGATGAATAGGTGGAGGACAGATAGGCAACCTCATGGGTGAAAGACCGAGGAACAAAAAGAAGGAAAGAAATGATTTTACTCCCCACTTCCCTACCCTCGCCTTGCATACTCACTTGCTGGCCTTTTTGATGGTGGGGAATTGTGTGTGATCTGTCCTCAGCGGCCCCAGGGCAGGTGTCTGATGGAGCGAAACCTTCTTAAGACTATCCTGGAAGTACGATGACTGGCCCCTTGAAGACAGAGAGGCCACACCTGGCGTGAGCGGTCAGAGTCCCGGACCCATGGAGCATCAGTGGCACCCCTGTTCCCACCAGCAGGTCACGGACAAACGCTTACCGCAGGTCTGGGAGGAGGGGGCAGTGGGGACACTGAGGAGAACGTTGGCAGTGCTCTGACACACCCCTCTGATGTTTCGATTCTGAGGATGCTGGGAGCCGGGAGGAGGTGGAAAGAGTTATGAGCCTTTGCTTGGGGACAGTCCTTACTCTAGGGTCTTCCTGTTATATGGCCTTGGGCCTCAGTTTCCTCATTCCTGCAATCGCGGCAGTGGTAGACTGGCTCTCAAGGGGTGCTTGCCATGACTGCCAGGTACTCCACTAACACGAGCATCCTCCTGGGCAAGGGGGTGGGACCCCGCCCCCAACACACCGGAAACGACTCAGCCCCGCCCTCGCTCCGCCCCCTAGGGACCCGAGGATGGCCTCACTCGGTGGCTGTGGCTGCTCTGGCCACTCGTCCCCGAGCTGGCGCAGGAACTCCTGGAACCTGCCAGAGAGGGACTCTTCTCGGAGGGCGCCCGAGGAGTTCGGGGCCTCCCTGGCCGAGCCCCTCCCGCAGTCCTCGCCCTCTCCAGGCCCTGCGCGCGGGGGTGCTGGAGTCCGGGGCACGCGGGCCAGGAGCAGGGGCGGCAGCAGCTGCGGCCTTAGCGCTGTCCTGTTCGGTGCCACCCGTTGGGCCACTGTGGGCAGGGAGGGCAGGAGAGGCGGGGGGCTCGGGACGCCCGCCCCAGGCTCGGTGGGCGACAATTCGCCGCCAGAGGCCTGCCAACACTCGGCGGCGCCCCCAGAGGCTCTCGAGCCCCCCCATCTCCCGGCGCTAGGGGCTGGTCGGAGCTCGCAGGGCGGCAGCCGGGGCAGCAGCCGGTCCCTGCTGCGCTGAGCGCCCTCGCGCGGGAACCCCTTGGGCGCCACCTGCTGGGCCCAGGGGTTGGGGTGATGCTGAGGCATGCCTGGCCCTGCGCTCAGCTCAGAGCATCCTGAGGCCAGTGGGGGCAGGTGATATCGAGTGAAGTGGAGGGGAGGGCGTAGACCAGCCCCCAGGCCATGGTGCCCAGAGCTGGGCCGCGCGGTGTGGGGGCAGCATCGCTGGCTTGCTAGACGCTGAGTGGCCGCAGGCTAGAGCGCGCCGAGGCTCTGTTTCCTCACTTGAAAAATGGTGACGGTAAGAGTACCCCACCTTTCTGAGTTGCTGTGACGTTCAAATGAGCGAGCGCCACGTAGGTGGCTTAGAATAGTATCCGGCACGTCGTACGTGCTCAACAAATACCAGCTGCTATCATTGTGATGATTTTGAAATGATTATTATTTAGGATGTAGTCTCAGCTCTACGACTTATCAGCTTTGTAACGTGGGGCAAACCAACTCATGAACGCCCCTCCGTGGCCTCATCTGTAGAACGGGGCTAACAGAACAGCTGTTCTCTACCCCTCAGGTGGTGGAGCGCACTTAGCAGGTGGGGTGGCGAGTCCTGGAGGCTGTTACTGCTTTAGCGCTCGCTCCCCTGGGAATTAGGACACCTGGAACCAGCCTGAAAGGAGAGCTCAGCATCTGTCTCCTGCTGGGGCCTCCCAGCTGCTGGGGCAAGGGCTTGTTGGAAATACAGATGCCCCAGATTCTGATTTAGTAGGTCTGGGGTGAGACAAAGCCATATATATATATACACACATACATACATATATACACATATATATGTATATATATACCTATATATACACACACACACACATATACACATACATTTTATATTTATGTTTATGTTTATATTTATGTTTATATTTATATTTATATTTATATTTATATTTATATATTTTTAACAAACTCCTTTTTTGGGAGACAGAGCCCCAGACCTGCCCCCAGCTTTGGACACTGGGGTTCTTGGAGCAAGTGTCCCTTCCTCCTCCCTACTACACCCCACTCCCAGATGCTGTCAGCCCTCCGCTGGCCTCTAGTGGTATACTCACCCTACTGGGGCTTCAGGACGGGGCCAGAGAATGTCCCCATGAGTTTAGGGGCCCCCAGAGGTGGCTGGTGCTTGGGAGAGCCCATCTTCCCGGCCTGGTCCTTCTGCTGGCCCCTCCCTGCTATCCGGAGGGCCTTACCAGGGTCATTGTGATCCGCCTCTCACCTGAGGTCATGTGAGGAGCAGTGGGCACTGAGGCCGAGGGACAGGGGGGTGGGGCTCGCCTGTAGTCACTCAGTGTGCTCCTGCCACAGCTGCAGTCAGAGGGGGTGGTGGGGCTCCTGAGCAGGGCAGCCAGCCACACCAGGGGAGGAAGGCCCAGGGTTCAGCTACACCTTCCCGACCTGGATGCCCGGGTGGGTTATGCTGGGGCTGGTGGCTCTGCAAGTAGAATTTCCACCTGGGGGCTGGGCCGTGTGCAGGGGGCCTGGAATCTAAGAGAGTCAATGTCAAATCCATGGTCTGCTTCTGTGCGCAGTGCGATGCTGGACAAGCCTCTCCTTTCCCTGGGTGCCATGGTAAAGCCAACCGTTGGGCCTCACTGCGACTCTAAGCTGGGACGGGGCGGGAGAGATGCTTGTGTTGTGAAAGTCTAGTGGGGAATGAAGATAATTTGGACCAGTAATTTCACTGGCACGGTATAATTTTACAATCTGAACATGAAAAAAAAAAACAGACTTTGTAAATTCAAATTACAAGGCATCTGCCTTGAGGAGGCCTCACGGACTATGTATTTCATTTCTGCAAACACCCCTCGGCCAGGAGTGGAAGGACACACCTCCTTGGGGAGTTAGAATATCGTGTGGGGAAGGTGAGACATTTTTATATTTATTCTGAGGATATGTGAGTTTTTTAAAAAAAATGCGTGAGGAACACCAGGCTGATGAGATGCTTTCCGAGGAGCCCTCCATCCCTTCCATGCTGTAAACACTGACTGAGCAACTACTATGCGTGAGGCTTGAGAGTCAAAAACGCAAAAGGCTTTGCGGGGGGCCTGACCTGGAAAGGCCTTGCCGTCTGGGTGAAGGGGAAGGGACTCCCTCTTCCGTTGACAGGCAAAAAGGGTAGGGGCAGATTTTTAGGCACCCCTAAAAGAGCTAAGCTCAGAACCGCCCCCCCCCCCCCAATAAGACTCTAGACACCCCCGGTGATTGAGATTGCCCAGGATTCCTCCCCTTCCCTTAGAGGCATGGAAAATGAAGCTTGGGAGGGGACCTAGGGCTGATCTGGAGTACTCTAGAGAGGATGCTGAATAAAATGGATATAAACACGTTTGGGGACTCCAACACAAGTGGGGCTTTTCAGCACCCCCCACACAGTTTTCACTACATTAAACACACTTTGAGTATCTTCTGTGTGCAGTGCCCAGAGGAAGGCACTATCACTCTAAGACTAGATGTCCGTGGACTTAGGATGAATATTGCCATTATAACAGCTGCAGGCGCAGGGCTGAAGGCTTGACGTGTAACATCCCACACATTTAGCAGAAGAGGGGACTGAGGCTTGGAGAACTTCTCAAGGTCCACCTACCTGTAAACTCACATTTCCATCAAGGGTGCTTCAGGAACGCTCCAGAATATTTGTATATGGGAGCAGCCTGGGGGAAGGTAACATGTTTGGAATGGAAACTTCGTGAACTTATTCTGCTTCTTTGGGGTGGCAGCCCACTGGCAGTGGGCTCTTTGCTCTTTCTTTACATTTTGGATCTGGATATTAAGATGCTATGGGCGGCATTTGAGGAATAAGGCTCCCTCCCCTTTTTTTTTTTTTACCCAGTGAAAAACCCAAAGAAAGCTTGTTTTTAAAAGTCCAGCCTTGCGCCCTACAGACGAACTGGTGCGCGAACTGGAGGTAGGAGAGGGTCAGCGCTGCGGCTCTTCTAAGTCTGGGATGTCCTTGCACGGACAGACACAGGAGTGTTAGGGGCGGGGCAAGCGGTCGCTGGGCGGAGCCAGCCGTGGCCCCGCCCCTCGAGGCTCCCGGAAATGACGCGAGCGGACAAAGGCAGCGCGCGCGGCGAGGTGTCACGTCTGGCCGCGGTTTGACGGAGCTGGTTGTGGACTTGTAGGGTCTTCGCTGCCTCCGTCCTCCCTTCCATTTCCGCGTCCTCTTCTCCCGGGTCCCGGGAGGCCCCGCCCGGGGTGAGTAGCGCGCGGCGGAGTTGGGGGCGGCGGCACCCGGGAGAGGGGAACCCTCGACCTCCAACTGCCTCCGCGCCCGGAGGCCCCGGCTCGTCCGTCACGTGACCCGGCGCGAGCCGGCTGGAATCCCACGTGCGCGCTCGGGGAAGGTCTGCGGGCCGGACCTGGGCCACGGGTGGCGGGAGAGGAGGAAGGCCGGGGCCCCCGAAGCCTGGGCCGGGTTCTCCACCACGCCGGTCCGCGGACTGCAGCAAGTCCCTTTCCCTCCCTCAACCTCAGTTTCCCTTGTGAGAAACGGGGATTAGGAGAGCACCCACTCGGAGGGTGGGTGCCAGGATTCCGTGCAATGCTCTGTTCGGGGCCGGGCACACGGCAGTGCCCGTTGCTTAGGCGTTGCTATCATATTTCACCCTGGACCCGGCCTTAGTTACGGCCTGACACAGGTGCCGTTCAAAAGACAATTCGCAGCCAAGAGCTCTCGGAGCCAAGGTCAGCCAGTTTGCATAGAGGCTGTCCTATGGAAAGGCCTGGCCTTGCAGCCCATCACCTGTGTCATCTGGCTTGGGACCGTGGTTTCTTCCTACAGTAAGGGATAGAAACAGCTGGGGTCAGAGGCCCTGCTGGTGCTGGTGGGTTGGGGGTCTTCTTGCAAAGGGTCTGGATGTGTCGAATCGTGTCCCAGTATGATGGGATGAGCGCCTGGATCCCCTCCTCATTCTATTCCTGGGTCCCTGTCTGTGTGCATTTTAAGGCATATCACTCCTTTAGTGGATTGGTTTTTCTGTCTGAGACAAACTGGGGGCTGATGGGGGGGGGGTTGGAGGTACGTGTGGAATGCTTTGGTGGAGACCAGAAGCTATGGAGCCATAAAGATAGCATCTCCCCCAAATCTCTGCAGTGTTTCCTGCTGACGTGGATGGGGAGCCCCTCCCCCTCCCCTACAGATAGAGTTGTTTGAGGCTGCTGGATTCACCACCCAATGTGACAGCAGTAACCTCTACAGTGTACGGAGCACTTCAGTCCATTTTTCCCACTCGCTCTTTACGATTGACAGATGGAACTGACGAGAATCTCCTTTGACAGAGATTAGAAATCTCCAACAATATGCGCCTGGCCCTGTATGGATCACTTTATGCTTTTATATCCGCATTTAATCATCACAGCCTGCCCATAAAGTCAGTATTGCTGTTCCCATTTTATAGCTAAGGAAACTCAAATAAGTGAGGTGAAGACTCTTATCTGAGCTTACATAGCTGGTGAGAAGCAGAGCCAGGATTCAAACTAGGTTCACCTGACTCTATCAGAGCCTTTGTTTTTAAAATTTTACCCTAATTTTTTTTTTTTTGTCTTTCTTCATCCCTCCTTCCCTATCTTTTTCTTGGATCTCCCTGCCATTTTCACACATCCATTTGCAGTCACACAGATCCAAGGAGAACAGGCCCTGTCCAGCAGCTTGCAAGGAGGAGGAGGAGGTGGCTTGAGGTAGCCTCTGGCCTCCTCTTGTTCCCAGGCTGCTTCTTAGAGACTGGAAGCAGGAGGATGAGCTGACTCTGCCAGGCACTGACCGTGGCAGTTCAAACGCCATTGTCTTCCACGGATCCTGGGAAAAGAGAGAGCTGGGGCCGCTGTCCAGGTGTTGTCATAAACACCTCCCCCTCCTACCATCCAGGGGGAGGGGGAGGTGGCCGGATGACCATGAAGGATGCACAGACACATTCTGCCTGCTGAAGAGCAGAAAGAAGTGCACCATGAGCGAAGGGTCTCTCTCCCGCTCCGAGCTAGCCTAGTGGGCGCACACAGCCGGGTCATGCCCAGGCCCCTTCCCCATCCTTGCACCCGCACAGTTTGTCACTGCGACCTGGGGGTCTGGGCAGAGTGTAGGAGGACTTCCTACTGTTTGACTGACGACACCGCTGTTCCCTCTGACTCCTAGGGACCTCCTGCCCTCTCCAATCTGGACACCGGGAGGCGAAGTGTAGACAGGGGCCCAGGAGTCCTGTTTACTAATGAATCAGCTGCTAGCACAAATGTCAGTTATCCGTGCCATTTCCCGGCCTAGATGGGCCTCCCTGCCTCGTTCCTAGAATCTGCCTGTAAGTGGAATTCTTGTAAATTAGATTATTCAGGGGACCTTGACATTTAAAGGAATCGTGTTATAAGGCTTTTGGTAAAGCAAAAAATTCTATTGTCAGTAAGGGCCCTCAGCGTTATCAGTTTTGAATGGTCAGATTTTTATCGGTGGGCGTTTCTTGAAAGTGGAAAATGGTTGTAGCTGCACAAAACTCAATCTTTGATTCATTCAACAATTAGCACACAGCCCCCTTGTATCAGGTGCTGGGCTAATGGTGTACAGAGACCCCCAGGAAGCTTACATCCAGGGAGGGAAGGCAAACAGATGGGCAGAGGGTACAGCCAGGTAAGTGTTTGCCCCAGACTTATCCTGTTCACTTAATGGGAATGAACTTTTTGTTGAATGCATCTGTGCTGCGTGGGATGCAAGAGAAATAGTGATGCATCTCAGGGTGTCTGTCGCCTTCTCTGGGCTGCTGCCCCATCCGCCATTCAGAAAGGATCCTCCATCCTTTGGGGTTTCCATGGCACTTTTGGGCTCAGTGGGAGTCCTCATTGTTTCTGCCTGTTTTAATTGGTTCCATTTTTGCCGTTTCTCCTGCTGGACCGCAGGGTTGGACTTGGTGTTGACAAGATCACAGAAACGACAATAGCCTCAATAGTTGGTATCAACGAGTGCCAGCGCCCCAGAATAGAAATGAGCCTAATGGCCCTCTGGGGCATGACGTGGCCAGGATGGCTGAGTGTGGAGCTAACCATTCCTCCTCCCTCTCCTGCCTCCTGAGCTTGCTGCCAGGGCCCATGTTGTTGTGGTCCCCCGTCCATTCTGTGACACTCCTATCTGTCTGCTTTTGCTCTTGCCCCTGCAGTTCACACAGCTGCCGACACATTCTTCCAGAAACATCTTTTCCCGTCACTCCCAGCTTCACCTAGAGTAGTTCAAGCTCACTGCTCTTTAGGGTGACTCTAAACTACTAAATGGGACCCATAGCACCTGGAGTTTCCGGTTTGGGGACTCTGTGCTCATCCTCCCTGGAGTGGTGGTCTCGCCCTGTTTGCTTCGCAGATGCTTCCTCATCCTTCATTTCCGCTGACGTGTCACTTCCCCAGGGAGTAGGTTCCTCTGGGATGTGCTCTTCCCAGCATCTTGTGCTTCTCCTCAGCCCTTACACAGTGTGATGTACGTGTCCCTAGCTGTCCGCCATCTGGCTGTCTCCCCAGCTCACTGTTACTGAGGGGCTGGGCCCCACGGTGAACTTGCTTCTGTGCTGACAAGGGTGACGAAGGGAGGCGTGGGGACTACCCAGGCCCCTCCGAGGCCTGGCCGGAACATTCCCAGTGGGAGGCTTGGGCTCCTTGCTTCGCTGTCCATTCTCTTAAGTCTAGATTGGGGTTCTCGTGCCTTGGGGTCAGAGGCCACTGAGCCAGGTGTCATGTAGAGTAAGGCAGAAACTAGAAGCCAGAACTCTGGGCCTCCTGCTCTGATAGGACGATAACTTCGCAAAATGACTTGAATGCAAGAGACTTCTAGAAGGCACCGACCTCCACAGGGCAGCAGCAGATCAGGTGACACCGGACAGTCCCCGCGTCAGGCAGGACCGTGTGGCCAGCAAGGCACGGTGTGAGCCTGAGGCCCTCGACCTGGCTGATCGCTTTTTTTATTCAGGAGGCGCCGTTGCTGAGTTCGGTGTCTGAGCAGAGACGTGGCTGGTGACAGCATGACGAGCGAGGTGATAGAGGATGAGAAACAGTTCTACTCGAAGGCCAAGACGTACTGGAAAGAGGTCCCGCCGACGGTGGACGGCATGCTCGGGGGGTACGGCCACATCTCCAGCATCGACATCAACAGCTCCCGGAAGTTCCTGCAGAGGTTTCTGAGGGTAGGCAGGTCTGGTGTGCCCTCCAGGAGAGGAAGGGGCGCTGGTGCCACCTTTACGTGTGCCACTGCAGGGTCTTCGGTCACCTGTCGGTGTCTGCCATCCAAGCCTTGAAGGGCAGGGGACAGCTTGTGGACTGTGGACTTTGCTCACAGTTGCAGACAGGAGCTGGGGGACCCCCAGGTGCCAGAATCGAGTAGTCTCCCCATCCCCATAAGCCGTCCAGTTTTGCCAGGAATGAACCCTGTGCCCTCCTGCCCTGTTCCCAGGCACCTGGGCTGCGGGGCTTGGCTGTTCTGGTGAAGGCAGGCTGCCAGTTACTCGCTCCCACCGCCCTCCCGGCTCGGGCTGGCCTCTCCGTGGCCGGAGCCTCCATGATCCCCCCTGCCCCCCAACGTCCCCCGCAAGCTCCAGAGGCTGCTGCTCTGTCTGGTGTCTGTCACTTCCCGTCTTCCCAAATGAGTTAGAATCCTGTAGACGCTGACTGCCTTCTTCTGTGTTCACGCATCACCTTTTTATCCTCCACGCTCATTCTCATGGCATCTCAGGCGTGAGAGATGAATATACCTGTTCGAATTAGCACCTTTAATTGGAAGGTGGCTTTCATTTTCGAAACGCGTGGCCCAGAAAAAGAATGTGCTGTGCTCACACAGTGATGCCCCTACTGAGCCAGCCACCAGCCTGTGCCCGGTCTAGTTCTGAGGAATTCCAGGGGCTCGTGAGGGGTGGCCCCGGTGCAGGGACAGGGTCCCTCGGGCTTCTGGCCCCTTCCTGACGGCGCCTCCGCCTCCCCTGGTCTTAGGAAGGCCCAAACAAGACGGGCACCTCCTGCGCCCTGGACTGCGGCGCCGGCATCGGAAGGATCACCAAGCGGCTGCTGCTGCCGCTCTTCGGGGCGGTGGACATGGTGGACGTGACGGAGGACTTCCTGGTGAAGGCGAAGACCTACCTGGGTGAGGAGGGCAAGAGGGTGAGGAACTACTTCTGCTGTGGGCTCCAGGACTTCAGCCCAGAGCCAAACTCGTACGACGTCATCTGGATCCAGTGGGTGATCGGTGAGCATCCCGCCTCCCCTCCCCCGCGGCCCTGGCCGGTGCCCCCCGCAGCCCCCCGCAGCCCCCGCACTCCCTACACCCGGAGGGTGCAACTCCTTCCGTGGTTGGTTTCCACTCAGTACCCACTGTAGCCCAGTGGGGCCGTTTTGTTTTAAACATTTAAATGACAAATAACTTACTGTGTTCAGAGAATGTGGCCAGTTTTTATAAAAGCTTTTTTTTTTTAATAAGAGGAAAAGTTGAAGGCCTGCTGTCCCAGCTGTTGGCAGCGGGGCCCCGCTTTGTCCTCCTGTCCTGCACCCTCAGCCTGATGGCACACCCAGGGTGCTCCTCCCAGGCCACTGTGTCCTACTGGGGGACATGTTGGGTCTGGCATCCTATTCTGTGCTCCCCCAAAGCCTCAGCCTGGAGTAGGGAAGAAACTAGTACACTCTCCTGATCCAGGCCCGGGAGGGTGGGAGGCGTGTTAGGTACCAGGCAGGGCCTGGAATTCCCTGCTCCGAGTCAAGTCCCAGCTGCACACTTCGTGATCTCCTTGGGGAGGTGACTTCTGGGCCAGGTTCCTCTTCAGAGAGCCAGTGAGGCCCTCCGTGTTAAGCACAAAGTGCTCATCAGTCGGTGGGTGGTGGCCGAGACCCCTGGCGCTGTGTGCTCACAGCACCCCTACCACCCACACCTCCACCTCCCCCAGGCCACCTGACCGACCAGCACCTGGCCGAGTTCCTGCGACGCTGCAAGCGCGGCCTTCGCCCCAACGGCCTCATCGTCATCAAGGACAACATGGCTCAGGAGGGCGTGATCCTGGACGACGTGGACAGCAGCGTGTGCCGGGACCTTGGGGTGGTCCACAGCATCATCCGCAGCGCGGGTCTCAGCCTCCTGGCCCAGGAGCGGCAGGAGAACCTCCCCGATGAGATCTACCACGTCTACAGCTTAGCCCTGAGATGAGCAGGGCCTGGCAAGGCGAGAGACACAGGTGCCGGGGTGGGGGGAGCTGGCAGCTGGGTGCCACGCAGAGGCTCCACGTCGATGGGTCGCGAGTGTCGAGCGAGGCCACTAAATACATCTGCCTGCCGTCCACTCACTACACAGGCTCTTCTTAAAACTGACAGGACCCAGAGGGGAGGGGCAGCTGACTGGGCAGCAAGGCGGGAGCCTGGCTCTGCCGCCCTGGGGCAGGGACCGGGCAGTGCAGGCCTGTGCGACTTGGGGGCCTCTCTGTGGGAACAGTGATCCTTCAGAAGCGGAGGTTCCTGGGTCTCTTACGACACCGGGCCTTCCGGCCCAGGCCTGGCTGCCTTAAGAAGAGGAACCCCTTAACTTGGTTGTCGAGGACGCTACCTCGGAGGAGACGGACGGGCGCTGGAGCCTCCAGCGAGCCCACGTGGCACCTGCCGTATCATGCAGCTGGCAGGGAGCGCACGTTCTGAGTCCTCTTTGGTGACGGGGCCCTGGTGTCCTTAATGTGATCGTCACAGCAGCGTGAAGCAAGGGGGAAAGGCTGCAGCCTCGCTCCTGGCGGACGTTTTCAGTCACAAATAAAAGGGTGGATCCCTGTGCTGGGAAGGTCCGGCCTGTGTGTGGTGGTGCTTTTCTTTATGCGACAGGTGCTGGCCACCTGAAAATCGTGCCCCCAAATGCTGCGTCTGTGCATGCTGACCACCTCTCCTTCCCGGCCGCTGTGGGGTCCTTCATCCAGAATTGGGCATACAGAAATGTTATATCAAGACCTTTAAGGCCAAGAGAAATCAGTTTAGTTTGGTAATATAAATATATCATTCCGTGGCCTCAATTTTTCATTCCTAAGGCATTTACACAATTCACAATGACCAATGTGACGGAAACAGCTTGGCGAGGGCTTGGCACTGGGTGGGACACTCAGCTTTCAGTCTCGGTAGCCTTTTCCAACAGTGAGCCCCTCACAAAATGAAACATTTTGGAAAGGGCTGTCCCTGGTCACGCATGATTGCTGTTTAGCAGAAGGCATGGTCCCCAAGACCCTGGGTTTGGCACAGAGCGGCCACCAGAGCACAGCCTTGTGCCTCGGTGGGCGGGGCCGCAGGAGAGCTGCAGACGCCTGCAGGAGTCAGGTCAGCTTTCTCCCCAGCCACTTGTAAGTGACAACCTGGAACACAAGGAGGTGGGATGAAGGGCCTCAGCTGGGTTGCACCCCGCGGGCCCACCCCGCTTCCTGTTGTCTTCAGCTCTGCCTCCAGGCAGCTGTCAGGAGGACGCGGACTCGGAGCCGCCCGCTCCTGGAAATGCCCGGCACACCCTTCAAATTAAGGGGGTATAAACGTGTCCCAAGTCTAAGCCCTGTCCTTTCCTCCAGCGTGGGCTGAGAATGTGGGGGTGCTGCCAGAGGGAGGGATGGAAAGGGCAGTCTCCCTGAAAGACAGGCCTTTTCCCACTGGAATGATGGCAGCCGCCGGGCCCTGCCGGGCTTTCTCTGCACCAAGAATCACATCCATTTTCAACCCGCGCCTCTGGCAGGCAGGACCGGAGGCTCCCCGCTAAGGCCACCGCAGGCACTGACATCCGCCAGCAGGCTGACAGCTGCCCAGACTCAGTTCCCTTCGGCCTGGGAGCCGTCAGATGTCGTCCTCGACGGGGCCGCCGTGCTCACTGAGCAGGTACCACTTCAGCCTGTCGGGCAGAGGTAGGGCTTTGACCTTCGCGTCCACAGGCCATGGCTGAAGGTAGAGCCGGATGTAAACGCGACACAGGTGCTTGAGGGGCGGTGGGTAGCTCTCCAGCTGCCTCAGGGAGAAGTGAAGGGCCCGGATCTTCTCTGCCAGGCTGCCCACCGGATGGATGTCAAAGTTCTCCGGCAGCTGGAGTCTCGGGGAATTGGTCACCATGAGGTCCAGCACGGTCTCGGCTTTGCGCAGGAGGTCCACGTGGCTCTCGTCTTCGGCGCAGCCCGAGTGGGAACAGAGCCTCTCGAAGATGATGTGGAAGCCGGACCAGCAGGACGCGCCGTGGAGGGAACAGTTGTAGGCGGCTCCGGACTCCAGCAGGAAGCGCAGGAGCGGCAAGTGCAGCTTAAAGCTCTTGAGGCAGATGTGCGTGAGGGACTCGTGGGCCGGGCACTCGCTGGGGTCGGCGCCGTGAGCCAGCAGCAGCTGCGTGACTTGGAAGCAGAAGCGGTTGATCATCTGGGCTTCCTCCTTGTCCCCTCCCACCGTCTCGCCGAGCAGGAAGATGATGCAGGTGAACACGGTGTCCCCATCTTTGGTGGTCGCCTTGACGTCTGCCCCTAGAAGAGCCAGTGGGGAGAGGAAGAGAAGGTGGGAGGAGGCCGTAAGCCCCTGCAAAGTGACGCTTCACGTCTCGTGGGGTGGGGAGCGCCTCACCTCCTTCCAGCAGGAGCCGGATGTTCTCGGTATTGTGGATCTGCACGCCGTCGCTGCTGGCCAGAGCGTGGAGCAGAGCCGTCTTTCCTGGGGAGGGACGGAGAGTGAGGAGTGGGCGGCCAAGGCAGCCCCGGGGGAAACATGCTTGGGACCAAAAGATGGACTTTACAAAAGACCGACCTCTCGGCCAGGGCTGAGGGTGACTGGTTTCTGGCCCTTCTCTTTCCACCCATAGAACAGAAGAGCCAAGAGAGATAGAAGGTTTTTCTGGACCCTGAGAAGCCAGCAGAGACCCAGCCAAGGGTCTTACGACAGGAGGCCACAGCTCGCTCAGGAGCGGAGTGCACACCCTTAGCACACCCTATAGACAGCCCTTAGTAGGGCGGGCGTGGGGCCGGTGACTGCTCTCTCTGTAGCCTCTGCACGTCAGCACGATGCAGCTGTGCGCCAGGCCGAGCTGTGCCAGCAGACGGGCTGCGTCCGGCCTGCCCCGCTCTCATCCTGGGGTTCCCCAGGTTTCCCTCACCAGGCACCGCGGCCAAGGGCGGTCCTGCTGTCCCCCAGGAGGCACCCACCATGCTTGTCGGCTGCGTTGACGTCTGCCCCGAGGTCCAGGAGGCGCTGCAGGCAGGGCAGACGCTCGGGCTCCTCGCTGGCCAGATCCAGGGGGCTGCTCTCGTGGATCTGGGCCAAGAAAGCACAGGCAGGTCAGCCGGGGGGCCTGGGAGGCTGCCCAGAGCCCCCGCCGTCCCCCACCAGCGCGGGCGGGGCCTGGCTCTTACCCGGTCCCTGCGGTTGACGTCGGCCCCGTGCCGCACCAGCAGCTCCACCACGTCCGGCTGGTTCCGCAGCACGGCGATGTGCAGGGCCGTGTAGTAGGTGACCGGGTCTGCGGGCACAGACGTAGCTTGTGTCAGTCCCGCCTATGGGCACACTGCTGCAGGATCCCCGGACCTGGCCTGGCAGCCCAGCCCTGCACGCCCACCTGAGGAGGCCCGAACTGTCCCCCTGAGGGGTCGGAACGGAGTTGTCCTCGTCGGCTGCTACAGCGCAGGCGCTAGAGTCAGATCCAGGTTTGGGGCCTGGGGGTGTTCTCGTGGGCACACTACTTAATCATTTCGGGCTTTAGTTTCCTCTTCCGTAAAATGGGACCATAAAATAGGGCATCTCCTCTCGGCTGTCGGGAGGACACCAAGGGACAGCTCCTTAAGCCTGGTGACAACAGCCACGTTCGCAAAACTGGGGCTTCAAGTGACCTGACTCCAGAATGGGCCCCCTGCCTCAGCTCCTTGTCCCTGCAGGAGCCCAGCAGGCTCCGAGCCTGTCCTCACATGGGGAGGGGAGACATGCCTGGCCACGTCCTGTGTCGTCCTGTGTCGGCAGGAAGACCGCCAGCAAGGCAGGACGGCCCCGCCCTCCCTGGGGGAAAGGCAGATAGGAGGGGCAAATGGCTCCATCACCTCCCGACTCCCACCCGGCACTTGTAAGCTAGAGGCCGACAGGGTCCCGCCGTGACTGATGCCCAGGGTGCCCTACCTGCCTTCCCTCCTCCCTATGGCATGAACAGAAATGCAAGGTGGATCAATAAGTGGCAGGAAAGCACCCTCCCCGAGCTCGGGGCGCAGGGCCAGCGGCTGCATGTTCACCTCAGTGGGAGCAGGGAATTTGGGAGCTGGGAAGATCTGCTAAACCCACCACGTGGCAGAAGCGGCAATGAACTCGCTCTTGGACCGGAGGTGGTAAGGGCCACCTGAGACCCGCAGGGGGACAGGAGGCCACCCAGTGTGGATCTCCTTGTCACCCATGAAATAAATGAAGTAGCTCCTAAGGGAACAGTCAGGCAGAGCCCAAAGGCCTTGGCTGCCCGCCCAGGGCAGGGCCGCTCTTAAGCCACCTATGCCCCCCAGGCCCCCTGACCTTCAAAGTTGAGGTTGGCCCCGTTCTGCAGAAGAACATCGGCTGCCTGGGTCAGTCCCAGCTCGGCCATCTTCAACAGGGCATTGCTCACACCTTCCTGGTAAAACGGAGAGTGTGCCTTTCGCTCCAGCAGCTCCGTAAGAACAAGGATCCGGCTCTCTTCACTGGCGACATAACTGGGCCTGAGGCAGGAGAGAGGCGGACAAGCTGAGGGCGGGAAGAGCTGTGGAACCAGTTGGCCTGGGCACCCTGTGGGTGAGAAGCCTCTAGTCTCCTGCTGTCATCACCCCCCTAGGCGGTGCCCTGGCTGTGTGAGCAGAAAGTCTCTTTGGAAACGCTCTGGGGGAGGGAAGGGGCCGAGCCGGGTCTCTGAACTGGAGCAGACTCCCCAGCTTTGCTCAGAAAGGAGCTGTGTCCAGCCTCCAAGTAGCCCAGAGAATCTGGTCCCTGGCTTGGGTACAAAGCCTCACACACCTGGGACCCTCGGCAGCCAGCAGCAAGAACCAGACACTGATGCTGCTTCCCCAGATCCTGACTGTCCCTGAGCTGCAGAGGGGGCCAGACCAGTCCCGGCAAGCCCTGTGGCAGGGGCAGCCTCCTGTGTCCTCTCACTCATGGAGATGATCAGCCTCCTGGTCTCCCAGAGGCTGGGTGCCCAGCAGGCTCTTCACGCCCCAGCCCCAACCTGCTACCTCCCGGGCAGCAGCACTGACCGCTGAGAACTGCCATGGCTTGCCCCAGAAGTGCAGGCCCAGGGACAGCCCATGACCTCGCACGAATCTCCTTCACAGCCACCATCTCCTCCTCTTGGTGAGGCTTCTTTCCCCACTGGTGCTCCCCAGTCCCCTTAGCTGCACACATCTGCACCCCTTCCATGGTTGGGGTCAAGTTTCGACCCTTACTGCCTGGACAGGATTCCAACTCACCCCCACCCCGTCCCTAGAGAGTGTGCTCAGTGCCCCCACGGGTGCAAAGAAAACATTCTGAGACTACAGAAGTCCACGCAGCTCCCTTTTCTGCCCTAACGCCCACCCACTCCAAAACAGCCTCAGAGTTAGGAAAACTCCCTGCACTGCATTTTCCCAACAAGCCTCCAAGTGAACAGAACAGCGATGAAGAAAGCCTACGTTTCTACCAAAGTCCGGGAAAAGATGCATAATAACCAACTGATGTGTTTGAAATTCCAACTGATCTGGGAAACGCCCTTCCTCTGCTCTTTCCTCCATTAATTACACCGAAGCACTACACGCTTTAAACATCTGTCAGTCTCTTCCTCCGGCTCATAAGCATCAGGAAGGCTTGGAGTTCTGATTAGCTCACTGCCGTCCCGCTGAACGATTCACTTTCTGACACCTTCCCGGACACCGGGTCACGGGGAGAGGACTCAGGTCTATATAAAACGCAAACTCGGCTACAGAAAGTTTATTTTCGCCCCGCTCTGGGGTCAACATCGAGGCCCTCTGCTCCTCTGCAACTCCGGGTGGAGGACACGGAACAGGGCACTGGGGCGGAGGCCTCGCCCACACCCGCCCTGCAGTTCCCCCCGCTGCGCTGGCCTGGAGCACCCCGCCCTCCTGCACCCGGCAGGATGTGGGCCAGCGCGGGGGAGCTCGCACTCAAAGCCGCCCAACTCCGGGCCTCCGCCCTCAGTTCCTTATCTGAAAGGTGGGGTCACAGAAACCCTCTCTCCGCCCCACTCCGCTCGCAGTGACAATTAACAGGAAGCGGCGACCGGTCGCAGCGACCCCGACAGCCCCGCGGGAAGGGAGCGAGCTGCGAGTTACCCGTCCAGGGGCTCCTGCCGCTCGGGGTCCTGAATCCCCAGGGAGCCCAGGATCGCATCCACCAGCGGCTGGTACTCGAAGATGATCCTCCGGAAGCCGTGCAGGAACGGCATCGCGGCGGCCCCGGGCTCGGCAGGGCGGCCGCACCTTCCGCTGAGGCCCGCACAGCAAGCGGGCGCACTGCGGGGCTGCGGGGCTGCGGGGCTGCGGGCCGGGCCTCCTGCGGGTTTCTGCTGGTCCAGCCCCCGCGCCTGCCGGCTCCGCCGCCGCCGCACCCGCCGCTCCGCGCCGGAAGTGCCGCTCGCACTGACTTCTGGCCCGCGCCCGCCCCGGAAAGCGAGCGGTGGCGGCAGCGCCCCCTGCGGGCGCGGAGGACCGCTGCGCGCCTGGGAGCGCGAGCCGGGCGTGTCCCGCGGGCGGCGGCGGGGCGTAGGAGGGCGCGGACCCGCCGCCAAACCCGATCCCAGCCCGAGGCGCGCCCGCCCCGCCTCTCCTCCTCCCGCCCGGCGCGACCCTGCTCGGCCCTGCGATCCCGCCCGCGGCCGCTGGGCGCCGTCCGAGCTCCGCCCGTTGCACGGCGCGGCCCCTGCGGAGGAGGTGACTCCAACCCAGGCGCCCCCCTCCGACGCCTAGGACCACCTTTCTGAAGTTTAGGCATCTTCCTTTAGGCCACGCGTTTGAACCTCCCTGGCCTGATGTCTTCATGATTCTGGAAAGTCCATTATGAAGAGGCGTGCCGTCCTAGCCTTGGCCTCCCACCCGCCTTGGAAGACTCTCTCCCGCCTGGCTCCTGCCAGAGGCAAGAGTTGTCCAGGGGAGGGAAACCAGTTTAGAATCACATTCAAAGACATTCCAATGTGTCTTATAAAAAACATTATAAATGGACAGAGTAAGCCTCCAGCGAGAGCAAAACAGAGCTCACCAGAAAACCCCATCCGAAGCAGGCCCAGGTCCAGCTATGGGGACCCAGTGGGGTTGAATATACTGCAGGGGTTGGATAATTGCTCGCTGTTGTTAAGTTTAAGAGGTTGTGCAGACGAAATACCAAACTATTAAAATCCCCACTGAGAGCTTGAAACCTTATTTTGCTCCTCCCCTCACCCCACTGTGGAAAGAGTGGGGATGGACAGCAGTGCTGAAGCCCCTTTAGGGTAGACCAGTGTGGGCTCTCCAGAAGGACCTCCAGCCTGTAGGTGACCCAGGGGCTTCACAGCCCTCCTCTCGTTTGATCCCGGGTCTCTTGCTCCAAACGGATGACAGCCTGGTCTGAGGCCAGCTTCTGCCCTGGCTCCATTCATTAGTCCCCTAAATACAAGGTACCACAAAGTAGCACCAATGGGCACAGCCTAAAACAATAGAGCTATTCTCTCCAAGTTCTGGGGGCCATAAGTCTGAAATCAAGTATTTGGCTTCCTCCAAATCCTCTGGAGCAGAATCCTTTCTATTTCTTCCAGCTCCCGGCAGCCCTGAGCATTCCTTAGCATTCCTTGGCTTGTGGCAGCATCACTCCAACCTCTGCCTCCCTCTGTCTTCACATGGCTTTCTTCCCTGTGTCTGTTTCTGTCCCGGTCTCCCTCTCTTTTCTAAGTGACACCAGCCATTGGATATAGAGCCCACTCTAAGCCAGTATGACCCCTTCTTAACTTGATCACATTTGCAAAAAGCCTATTTACAAATAAGGTCACAGTCATAGGTACCCGGGGCTAGGACTGAAACATATCTTTTCGGAGGACGCAGTTAAAGCCATTGTAATAGGTGGCACCAGGTGCGATCCTTGAGGTCTCTGGGCAAGGAAGAACTCTGCCAACAAGAAAACTAGAATCGTCCTCTGACCCGCTCAGTAACAATAGGAGTTAATGTGTCATTTACTGAGCCCTTGTGATGTGCCAAGCACTGCACTAAATGCCTGACACACTAATCTCAATCAGTCCTATGAAGCAGGCGATGGCGTCACACCATTTTACCAACAAGGACACTGAGGCTTGGAGAGAGGCTCGGATGCTTGTCCAGGGTCACACGGCCAGGCCTGGGGGACTCTTCCACGTATCCACTCTGAGAGCGGGGTGTCCTGCAGCTCCTCTGCCTCTGGGCCCAAGAGAGTCTGGACACGCGGGAGGGGGGGGGGACTTGACCCCTTGCGCTGTCACATCACAGCCCTTGGGCACCGCGCGTTGGAGCCAGGCCCTGCCGCCGGCCTGTCGCCCAGGCCCCGTGGCCCCTGACCTCCCTCCCGTCAGCAGGGGCGACCTCGTTTCCTCCATCTGCCTCCCATTAAGCCTCGGTCGCTCAGAACCTTCTTTTTTCTTTCCTCGCCACTGCCCCCCCCCCCACTGCCCTGACAGCCTAGCCACTTTCTGCTGCCCACCTCTGGGGTGCCTCAGCAGGTTGGGGGTTCTGGGGCCAAACACCCAGCGCTCAGACCCTGTCAGGGTCTATCCCCCGACCGAGAGTTTAGGAGTCACTCGACTCTCTAGTGTACAGAGAAGGGTATAACCTGAATATATAAAGAATGGTTAAAAACCAACAAGAAAGCAAACAACGCTAATAGAAAAATGGGCAAGGGACACGCACAGGTGAGTCACGAAGGATGAAAAACTGTCGACAGACACAAGGAGAGTTGTTTAGCCTCTCCGGCTGCCAAACACCGAAAGTGACAGGAGCTGACATACAGGACGGACCATGGGCAAAGCTCTGACCTACAGCAGTTCAACAAGCAAGTTTCAGAAGAGTAGGTGTGGTGTGCTCCTATCTAGGCAAAGGTGTGGCATGTGTGTGTGTGTGCATGTGTGCGCGTGTGTGCGTGTGTGCGTGTGTGTGTGTGTGCGTGTGTGTGTGTGCGCGTGTAAGCATGTGAATGTGGAGGATTCTCGATGACCCCAAGCTGAGGTGTTAACGGTGCTTGTTTCTGAGTCCCGGGATTCAGGGAACTGTTACCTTCTTTGTGCTTCTACGTATTTTCTACTTTTTACCAATGACTGTATCTCACCTGAGACTCAAAATGCTAACTCAGCCAGAGGCAGGGAACCGGGCTCTGAATGTACCTCTTATACCTGCAGTTGAGGTAAGGCCATGAGCACCTGGCCACCAAACCCTTTCTCCTCCCAACTCCATGGAGTGACATCTTCTCTGCAGGCAGCTCTCTCTCCCGGGCCCTCCCAGCCTGCACTAGTTCATCCTTCACTCCCTCCCACCGCCCCAGTCCTCTGGGTTACCGTAGGGCCCAGCTTGACTGTACGGATGACAAATTGACAAGGACAGCAGCCTTTGGTTGCCTGTGTCCTATGTCCTGTGAATTAGATTAGAAGCTTAACAGGCATCATGTCATTGACTTGTCATAACACCCCAGGAAGGAGGAACCAGCAGGATCCCCATGTCACAGCCCAGGAGACTGAGGCTCAGATAGATTAACTGACCAACTCAAGGTCAGGGAGCTAGTGAGGGGCCCAGGTGGGATTCGAACCCAGAGCCTGGCTCTTGGCTTCTCCTGGGATCCCCATCTCAGGACACCTATCTCTTACCCCATCACTCTGTCACACACAGTCTTGCTCACACATTCACACTATCTCCCACACGCTCACACACCCACACACATATGCACACAATAGACTCACATTCTCACACACACACTCCCTCACAACGCTTACACGCCCGTCTCTCACACTCACTCTTACACTCTCACCTACTTGTGCACACCTGTATTCACACTCACAAGCCATAATCACACTCTTCACGCACTGTTTTACTCTTACACACTCGCCCACAGGTAGAGTATCCTCTGCTCTCTCACACACACACTCACACACACACACGCTCTCTCACACAAGCCCAGGGCGTGTAGCTCCTGCAAATGGTGGCGTCCCTGGCCGCGTCGCAGCCCCTTCACCCTCTGCAGGTCCCTCTGCCCGGGAGGGGCGGCCAGCAGCCACTCACGTCTGTCCTTTATGAGGCCCTTGCGAGAGAATGTGGGTGAAAGGCCCCCTTTCAATTTCTCTTTCTTTTCATTTGATGGCGAGACCTTTGGAAAGCATGCAGTCTGCCACGGGGCGCCTTGCTCTTCCTCTTGCGTGCGGGGCCTGCCGCCTGAGCCCTGGCGGGTCCCGGGGGCACCGGGGCGCAGAGGTGGGGGGCTGGGCGTCTGCAGTGTGGTCAGGGAGCCGCCACCCTGCGGCTTCCTCCTGTCTGTACCTCTCCTCCCCTGCCCCTCCCCCCACCCTGACCTCCAACCCTCATGACCCCAGCGTGTCACCGACCAGGGGCCCAGCCTTCTTGGTCCTGTTTGGCCGCAGTCCCCGTGCTGAAGGGCAGGGCCCCGATGCCCCTGCCCCAGAGGAGCATCTGTGGGGACCTGAGGGAACAGGAGCGGGAGGTAGGACATTGGCTGGGCCAGTGGACGGCTTTCCTGTCCCTTCCCTCATTCTGTTTGCTCTACTGAGAAGCACTCAGGGGCGTTTCAGGGACCTAGATGCTTAGGGAATGCAAGCCCCAGGGACTTCTGTGCTCCCAAGTGGCCTGCCTTGCATCTGCCCAGCCTCGTGGCCCTGCAGGAAACCTGCCCCTGCCGGCCAGAGCCCACGGCCCCGTGACACCCATCCCCTGCCCCATACCGGGCCCTGCGAGCTGGTCCTGGTGCCTGGCGGTGGTGCAGGGCCTGTGAGAGCCAGTGATGAGCTGGCAACGCGCCCAGATGGGCTGCCGAGGGACCTCCCTTTCTCTGCCACCCCTGTGTGCCCACATCAGAAACCCTGCCTGACTTCCAGTCTCTTCTGGGCGAGGTGAGACCTCAGGGCCCCCAGAAGCCCAGGGGACAGGGCGAGAAGGTACTGGGAGCCTGTCTCATTCCGCTTGGGCTCCCATGACGTGGCTTAAACGACCGACATCTATTACCCATCGTTTTGGAGGCTGGGAAGGTCAAGATCGAGATCCTGCAAGGCCAATTTCATTCAGAGGCTTCATCTTTTGGCTTGGAGGCTGGCGCCATCGCTCACGTGACTCCTTCCTGCACCCAGGCCCGAGAGGGCGGGCTCTGGTCTCTTCTTCTTCTTATAAGGGCACAAATCCCATCGTGGGGGCCTGACTCTCAGGCCCTCCTCTGCCCTATTCACCTCCCAAAGGCTCAGCCTCCTCATACCAGCCTATTGGGGGGCAGCCTTCACCATATGAATGGGTCCAACACTGAGTCTCTGCAGAGTCCCTCAGACCCGTCACCCCAAGGTGGGAGGGAGCCGAGCCCGGGCTCTGGTTGGGCGCTCTCTCAGCCTCACTACACCACCCGCATACGAAGGTGGCGGCTTTGGGGGTTCCCCTAGATTAGGTTCTTTCCCATTCCAGAACATGGAGGAACTGTCTCCAGAAATAATGCCCGGCCTTTCCTGGTAGATCCTCACCTCCTAATTGCTGGTCAGCCAGCCTCTGCCTCTCCCATCCCTGGCAAGCAGATCCGTGTGACCTTGGCCCAGGCCTTGCCCTTTCTGAGCCTTGATATATCGGGCTGTCGAATGGGTGTGTGAGGGGGAATATGATGAGAAGGTCTGAGCCTGCCCCATGTCTGGCTGCTGTGTGAGCCCAGAACCCTGATTCCAGAGACTAAGCCCCTATCTGGCCCCTCCTGGCACCCATCTGGCATCCATCCCTGGCAGAGCTCAAGGGAGGGGTTCACTGGGCCCCCTCCAGCCACTGCAGCTCAGCCCAGTCGGGCTCTGCCAAGGGAGGGCTGGAAGGGCTCAGGTTCCCTGGGGAAGGAGGGAGGACAGAGGTAGTTGTGGGGCGGGGTCCTTTGTGCTCCCCGGGAAGCAACCCCCCCCCACACACACACACAACACACATCCCCACTGGCTCGCTTGGCAAAGCTGAGGGCAGGAAGAACCCCGTGGGCCATCCGTCAGGGAGACAGAGTGGGCCCATTTGAGGAGGGGAGCCGGGAAATTTGATCATTAAGAAACCCTCCTGGCTGTCTGGGGGAATTTAATTAAATTGCTGGAGAGGGCTGCAGAGAGAGAGGCCCACATCTGGAACCAATATGTGGGCTTTGATTTCTTGCCTCCTCTCTCTCTCTCCCTCTCTCCCTCCCTCTTCCCATCGCACTGCTGTAAAAGGGAACCGGGCAGAGCCCTGGAGTGTTGGTTCCTCTGGGAGAGAATTCCTGGCAGACGGAGACAGAGCAAAACCGACATGTAAAACCCCGGTGGAGACACAGACGGAGGCGGAAGAGCAGAAATGGAAGACGGGGGACACGGAGATGCACCGCGGGGGACCAGAGAGCCTGGGAAGGAGCCGGGGGTGTGGCCAGGCCAGGCCCCGGGACCCGGCTGTGGAGGCTTGAGCAGTGTGACCACTTTGCAGACCATGAGAGTAAGTTCTGGAGGATTCCAGAAATCGACACCCCCAGCTAAGCATTTGTGGGTAACACCAGCACGTGTTCAGGCCCGGCCCTGCTGGGAACACAAGTCGTGGGGTGAATCTTCCTGACGCCCCTAAGATACTGTTATCAGTCCCCCTTCCAGCTGAGACGTGAAGTGACTTGCCCAGGGTCACAGAGCCCATGAGTGACACACAGGGCTGGGGTTCGACCCCAAGGCTGTCTAGAGGTCATCTAGACATGCTGACGGGGTCGCTGTGACCGCCATGACTTCGCGTGGCAGCTCTTTATCAAGCGCTCTTGGGCGCCGGGCGCCGAGCTGGTCGCCCAGTGGCAGCAGTGTGGACACCGAGCAGGAAGCTCCCAGCAGGCCCAGGAGATGCTGAGTGCTGGTGGGAACTGGGACAGGCTGACCTGGCCCAGGCAGTCGGAGGTGGTTAAATGTCTGGACAGCCATTGGCTGAGAGAGGAGGTGGGGACACAGACACGGGTCTCTCTCATGCCCTGTGGGGCAGGACCCTCCAGGTCCCAGGCCCCAGCCCTGAGCAGGGCCAGAGTGGGTGCTGGTGGGCCCGGGAGTGAGTGAACGACATCCCCGCTTTGACCCCCGTGGCTGAGTCATGGACACTGGCCTAGTCCACCCTTTCGGCCAGTTTCCTGCACGTTAGCAATCTTGTCTCTGGTCTCCAAGCTCACCGCTCGCCCCAGGGCCCAACAAGGCTCCAAGGCCCCTGCCAGCCAGGGCTACAGGGAAAAAACAGTCTCCACTCTCTGGAGTAACTCTCATCCTTCCCTAAAACCCAACACCTGCCCTCCAGCCCGCACCGCCTGGGAGCCCCTCCATGCCAGCCCCTGGGGAAGGCTGAAGTCCACCCCTGAGCTGAATATCTTTCTTCACTTCCTCTGCCAGCCGTGAGCCCCAAGAGCAGGAACCAGCTCCAGCCTGGTCCCCAGTGTAGCCTCAGGCCAAGCCCGCAGCTGGCCCAGCAAGGAGCAAGGTACACATTTGTGCAAAGGATGGCTCATGACCTTGGGGCATGCAGAGCAGTTTAAAAATGCAGTTTAAGCTCTTGGCACAGAGGGGAAAGCGAGGCACAGTGAGAGCAAAAAGGAGGCTCCTGCAGGACCGCAGTCCCTTGGGACAGGTAAGGCCAGAGGCTCTATGGCTCCTTTGCATATGCTGGGTCTCCTAGCTGGTTGCCTCTAGACCCCACCCCCTGCCACCTGCTAAGTCTTGCTTAATGCCTCTGCCTTAGGGAAGCCCTCCGTGATACACCTCCCCCAGCCTCCTCCCCCATGTTCCTGGAAGCTCTGCTGATCGCTTATCTGTAGAAATTGGCTAATTGACTTCTCTGCAGGACTGAGCTGTCCGAGTCACCACACTGTCCCTCGTGCTCCAGCCTGGGCCCAGCACTGCGAAGACACTCGATAAAAACGTGTGGATGGAGGTACTGAGCCCCCGCATTCAGGGGCAGCCGGCTCGTGAGAGGGAAGGCAGAAGGAGGACACAGCCCGGGGCCCCGTCCTCAGGCTCTGAGTTAGGTCTGGGGAACCAGCGATGGTGGTGATGGTGGTGGCCACAGCCCAAGGTGGATGTGTGCTGAGGGCCGGGGCCTAGGTAGAGAGATGCTCCGAATGCACTGAGCCGGGAGGCAGATGAGGCGGGTGGAAGCGTGAGAACCGGAGGCCCGAGGGCTGTGTTAAGTAAGATCTGGGTGATGGGACAGGGGGCGAGGGCACAAACCGCCATTGTCAGGGCTGCCCTTGAGGGAAGCAGCGGGGGAGACCAGTGGCAGCGAGAGCCAGCCAGACGACAGGGCCGTCCACACGCCAGCTAATCCGAAACAAACCGGGCGGGAGACGTGGGGGTCCCTCTCGGAGGCCCTGACAGGGCGATGATGTACAGAGTTTTAAATAAATGTATCTCATTAGGGACGCGTTGTCTGGCGGGAGAAAAACGATGCGCTTCTCCACCTCTGCCTCCTGTTTCCCCCCCAAAAAAAAAAGAAAAAAAGAGAGAGAGAGAGAGAGAAAAAGAAAAAAATCCAGTGCTACAGCTAAAAAGGAAATTGCATTAACCCAGATTGTTTTATTTAAAAAACCTTGACCTCCACTTCAAAAAAAGTCATTAGACCTTCTCTCTCGCTCAAAGGCCGCGGGAGCGATTACGGGGAGGCCTGCTCATTTCTCAATGACTTACTGTTCCCCGTGTGAGGAATCGGGAGTCACTTAAGGCTCCCTGCAGAAAGGTGTGTAAATCTTTGCGTGTCTAAAGAAACTTTACCAGACCCGCCAACTCTAAGTCGGAGGAAAAGAAAACTAGAAGAGCCCACTCCCCCCTCCCCTTCCTTTTCCTTTTTTTTTTTTTTTTTTTTTTGTTTCTTTCCTTGGGAACTCGGATCTCTTTGATCATAAAAATGGTCATATTTCACCCCCCAAAAATATCAGCAATCAGCGAACTGAGGAAGAGCGGGGGTGGGCAGGGGGAGTTTCAGCGCCCGATTAGGCCCCGGGTTTAATTATTTAACGCCTGCCTGGACCGTGCAGGCTGTGAACACACTCGCCTGGCGAGGGAGGGTTCAAGAGCCGGTTATAAATAATAATACCGATTCCATCTTCAGTTAAGACGGTGAGCTGGAAGCCTTGCCCTGTCCCTCAGCCCTGCCTCGTCCTCGGCCACTGCGTCCCCCCCCCCCCACATGCCGTGTGCAGTGACAGCCACGCATAGCAGCGCACAGACCCACTGCACTCACTGCCAAGGAACCGCGGGACCCAGGGCGGGGCCTGAGACCTCACCTAGGCTGCGCTCGAGGCTAGTGTCCTCACCCACTACATCCTTTCTCTGACTCCCAGACAGGGATGAGCCGGTGTGGGCAGGACAGCTCCCCAGGAGAGAATTCCAGAGAGCTACAGTGTGGGGGAAGGTTCCAGCCGTGGGCTTGGTGCTCTGCCTTCCGAGCCTCAGTTTCTCCACCTGTCACAGGAGGGAGGTCTTCGCCAAGTGTCATGCTGGAAGTCACGTCGGTCTCGGGAGCCCAAAGCCCACAGCCCTTCCGAGTTCTGTCTTTGGCGTTCAGGGTGCCACGGCTGGACCGCAGCACCTCCTCGGAGAGACCCACCAGGGCTGATGGCCTGGCGCTCACCCCGAGTGCCTCAGCACACAGGAAGTGCTCTCCGTGGCATGAGTCATTCGGGACCATCTGTCAGCGAAGCCCTCACATCCCTGAGGGCAGCAGAGGAGGCGCCACTTGTCTGTGTAACACGGACACCAAGCTCCGCTTGCTGGGAGCCCTGCACACAGTAGGTACTCAACAGGAGCTCGTTGTTTGGCTCAGATCCAGGCCTCTCCCAGCCCTGCCTGGTCCTCACAACCTCAGACTCACACTGGCTGGGCGTTTCCTGGCAACGGGGAATCTGATCATCAGCAATTCGCTGTTGGAACACCTGTATATGGAGCCCTACTATGTGCCAGTTCGTGGCCTGCATCGCTGTTCCTTCTGTGTAGGCTCTGGGATACATGGGTGGAAAGGGTAGAACAGGCTCAGAGAGGGAAGCTCGTGGCCCCAAGTCACACAGCAGGTCCACAGAGGGGTCGACTGTGAATCCAGCCAAGTCTTCCCACCGAGGACAGATTCTCTCTGCTCTGGCTTCATCAAAGCCTCTCACACCCACTGAATATAGTCCACGTGTCGGGCTCATGTGAGGATTTTTATACAGACAGATCACTTAATGTGATTCTCACAACCACCCTGTGAGACAGGTGCCATCATTACCTCCAATTTACAGATGAGGACACTAACACCTGGAGAGGTTAAGTGGCCTGATCTATGTCACACTGCTAGAGAGTTTCATATACAGAGCCACCGCATCGAAAAGATTTAAAACAAAAACAGAAAAATGAAAAGGTCACATGAAAGGAGGGGAAGACGGAAGCTAATACACTGACTTGCCAGCTGGACAGAGTTGTTATGATTATGTCTTAACATTAGCTCTGGGGTTCCTGGTAGCCAAGGCAAAAAGGGAAATGTCCAAGTCTCATTATTTGGTTCTTTTTTTTTTTTAAATGGAGAGATTGCAAGTCTTCACGAGAAACAAATAACTTCCTAGCCCTAAATTCTCATGGACACACTTGGCATGATGCTTAGGAGCCTGACAGAATTACCAGGACACAGCTTAGGGCTCTGTGACTCTGTTTCCCCTCCTTGCACAGTAATTGTGAAGAGGCCATGAGATAGCGTGGTCCAGTACATCTCCTGGCTTACAACAAGTCTCACGAAACACGAACCCCTGTCACTATGGAGCACACCTTCATCTTTAGACTTGCAGGTAGAGCAGAAACATTTTTCGAGGGGTGTCATATTTCAACCCTTGCCAAGAGCTGAGAACCAGGGCATCCTGGCTGGGAACTCCTCGGGCAGGAAACCAAGGCTTAGAAAAGCTTGGGCAGCAGGCTGAGGGAGAGAGAGAGAGAGAGAGACAGATGTCCTGTCCCGTTGGGCTCAGCTCCACTTCCCACGGGGTGGACGGGGGGGATCTGGGATGAGCAGGGAGCCCTGCTGTGATCACAGCCTGACACAATATTTACAGAACCCTGTGATCTGTCATGGTTACGCCTGGTCACGTATGAGTCACGGCGGCCTGCGGTGTTTACTATTCCCCAGACGTGCGGTAGTGAACACGGTTTGGCCCATGTACCCCTGTGTGCTGCCCCTGCTAAACTGTCCCCTCCAAAAGAGGGTCTTGGATATGTGGCCGTGGGGGCCGATCAGGTGAACCAGAGAAGCTGCAGGATTCCATGTTGTCCTCAGCCTCCGTTTCCCCATCTGTGAAATGGGCCTGGTCCTTGAGTGATTGATAGGCGAGTGTCTCACAGAGGCTGTGATGGCTAAACAGTGACACTAATATCACTCCATAAGAAATAGAAAACCATCCCAGTAGAAAAATGGGTAGTAAATAGGAACAGACTTTTACAAATTAGAAATGCAAGTGGCCACTAAATACCCAAAATATTGACCTTCAGCAATAATTCAAGGTATGCCGTTTAAAACAAGGAGATGCCTTCTGAAACTTAAAAATAATTATTATTACCTCTCTTCCTCAACACTGCCTACAGAGATGGCGACCATCTGCTTATTCAGCATCCTGATGCCCTCAGACCCTTCAGGAAGCCCAAGATCATTGCAAAGAGAACCAAGAAGTTCAAAATTAAGCGTAACTGGCAGAAACCCAGAGGCACTGACAACAGGAGGCAGAGAAGATTCAAGAGCCAGTTCTTGATGCCTCACTGTGGTCGTGGGAGCAATAAGAAAAGGAAACACATGCTCCCCATTGACTTCCGGAAGTCCCTGGTCCACAGCGACCGAGGAGCAGGAAGTAACAATGTTGCTGATGTGCAACAAATCTCCCGCGGTGAGCCCCGCTCTCGATGTTTCCACAGTCTTTCTTCCAAGAACTGCAAAACTGCAGAACGAGCAGCCAGCTGGCCGTCAGAGTCACCAATCTGCAAATAGACTGCTCGTGTGCACTGTCAAGGGCACTTCTATTCGTGTTAAATAAAACCATAAAAATGCTGTCAGAAATAAGTAAACAAACAAACAAAATAGGTCACGCTGAGAAGGCTATAGAGACACTTCCAGGGGGAGAAGTGAATACAATGTTTCCAGAGGCCCGTTGGCAATGTCATCTGAATCTTTGATCCAATGTGTTGGTTTCTTATTTGTTGGTGTAACAGATTAGCACAGAGCTAGTGTTTCAAAACAATACAAACTTATTATGTTATTGTTCTGGAGATCAGACTTCTTGGGCTACAATCAAGGAGTCCGCAGGCTGCATTTTTTTTTTTTTCTGGAGGCTCTAGTGAATAATCTGCCTTCTTGCCTTTTCCAGATACTAGAGGCTGCCCACATTTTTAACTTCCTGGCTGCCTTCCTCCATCCTCAAAGCCAGCAACGGCCAGTTGAGTCTTTCTCACCTCACATTACTCTGACACGCCTACCTCTCTTCCACTTTTAAGAAGTTAAGGATGCTTGTGATTGACACTGGGCCCACCCAGATCATGTAAAATGATCTCTCATTCTTCAGGCCGCCTATAGGCAACCTTAATCCCACCTGCTACATAATTCTGCTTTGCCATAATCACAGGTTCTAGGGATTGTGATGGGAACATCTTTGGGAGGCTGTTATCTGCCTACCACATCCAGATACCTTATTTCTAGGTATTTATTATCAAGAGAATAATTATGGATGTATAGCAATAGTGAACAATATATCATTAGGCTTTCATTAAAAACAGCGGTGGACAAGACTAATAATGACATAGTAAGTTATTAAGAAGTTGGTACAATATAGTTTAGCTTTTATAATATATGTGGCTATCTCCATTTATCTAGAATATGGATATAAGCTAGAAAGATATACTCTTAAAATAAAGATGTACTCTAAAAGTTCTTTATTCTTGTGTTTCTACATCTTCAATTCAATAGTGAATAAATAGATGATTATCTCCAATCTCTGTCATTAAACCAACTTTTAAAAAGTGTATGGAATACCTACTGAGTGTCAGAAATCTCTGAGAGTGAGGTTTATGGGATTTTTCTTTTCTTAGTTTTTCGGTTTTCTAAAACCCACACAATAAGCATATTCTTCTGTAATAAGAAAAACTGGATTTTTATTTTATTTTGTTTTGATTTTTTGAGACCGGGACAAATATGCGCCTTCACTCATGATGGACCCAACCCAACAGAGCCACTAATCCAGGGTCTTCTCTGCTCCTCACCTCCTCCAGGGCCTGGTTCCATAAACATTTGTTAAACTCAGAGGTTCCAAACTGCGATCCTATTTTCTCTCCATCCGCACTTGGGGTTAGCATCGCAGGGTTTATCTAAATGGCTGTGAAAGTTATTTATTCTTTAGCTGATTCCCTTTGGGGTGGTGAGTCCTGTCCTCCCTGGGTTAACTGGAGTTTCCTCGGTGCATTCCCAGGCTGAGGCCAGGAGCTCTTGCTCAACCACTGAGCTCCGGTATAGCTGTCCTGGCCTCTTGCCCACCCCTGCTCCACCATCCCTGTACTGCCCCAGCCCCCAGCTCCCAGCCCCCAGCCCCAGGATTGGCAAGGAGAGTAACAATTTGATAACAATGACAATAATAATAACGCCAAGTTCACAAGCATCCTTTTGGGTTGATCCCTTCACTACCCCTATCAAGGGGTAGAGACCTCCCCAGACCTTCGTAGAGACGATTGGTCAGACTCAGAGAGGACCAGCGAGTGACCCCTCCAATGCCACACAGCTAGTAAATGGCAGTGACATGATTCAAACCCATCTCCCCAGCTCCAGAGTCCACATTTGCCATCATCGCCCTGCACTGCTTCTTGGAAATAGATGTTTAAAAAAAAATGATAATTAACACTGATAGAGTGCTCACGGAGTAACAAGTGCCATCATATATATCAACGCACTTGAACGTCCTAACAGCCCATTTTACAGATGAGGCAACCGAGAGAAAGAAGCTAAAGCAGATTGCTGAGGCCCAGGGCTAGGAAGTGCGAGGTCTGGATTTGAACCCAGGAGGCCAGAGCACCGTCATACTACAGAGAAGTAGGATGCTGCCTCTTCACACGGAGATGCACGGATGTGCGAGTGGGCGAAGGAAGCCACCGTGACCGCTCGTCTCAGCGAGCGGCCGGAGCACCTCACTTCTCAGCTCTGGGTCTCGCTTTACCAATCTGCACAGCCAACGGGCTTGGACCAAACCATTTCAGTGGTTCGCCCAGCTCTAGAAGGAGCCGCTTCCTTTCTGCCTCGGTTTCCCCATCTCTCTTTCTAGGGAATGGGACCTAGATAATCTCTCCTCAGGCCCTTTCCAGCTCCTATGTCGGGGCTCTCCTGGGAAATCTCCCCCATCGTGCCTACAAGGCAGAAGAAGCTGGGGCTCAGAAAGGGAAGGTGACATGTTTGAGGTCACTCAACAGTACATGACACGGCATGGAAGCCACAAAGCTGGACTGCCTGTCTCCCAGGTGAGTCCCCACTCTTGGCCTGCGGGGGGCTCTGCCAGGGGCAAGGCCCTCCCAGGAGCCACCCTGCTCGTCCCTTGGAGAGTTGTCCGGCTACACACACTGTAGGCAGCGCTGGGGACCCCGGATGCCCAGGCTGGGCTCCTGCCCCCTGTTTGGTCAGCTTTTCTCACGGATACTCCCCCCCGGGGCATTGCCCCAAAAAACCGAGTCCTCCCCAGACCTTCGACTTAACCACGTGTACGGCCCCATGGATCGCTGTGGCTAAAACCGTGTGGGGGACCCTCAATCTCATTTTGGGGGCGATTCCTTTCTGGGAAGAACCAGTTCATGCCGAGTATAGGATTTCAGGGGTGCAGGTGGGGTGGGCTTTCTCTGCGGGAGTCCGGGAAGGCCTTCCGGTGGGCTTATATATTTGGTGCTGTGACGTGATGGCTCTGAGGGGTGACATGGAGCACCGAGGGTCTGCTCAAGCCAGCGAGCTCCATCCTGGGGAAAGATCTGTGGCATCTGGAGGACTTAGAGTCTCAGCTCGGCCACCAGGGGCATCTTCTCTGTGCTTCCCTTGGAAAACAAAAACAAGAGCAGAGAGAGACTCAGGCCTGCCTCTCTCTCTCTCTCTCTCTCTCCCTGTCACCCATCTGTCAGTCTGGCTGTCGTCTGGCTGTCTATCCTCTAGGAATTCTGGAGGGGACACTCTTACCTCCCAGAGTGATTTTTCTTGGGCAGGGCAGTCTGGAGGTGGGCTGGGAGACGTGTGTGTGTGTGTATGTGTGTGTAAGGAGGGGTGCATACACCCCAGAAGCCTGAGCAATGCAGGACTTTCTCGGGGAGAGAACCCCGGGCCGGGGAGAGTGGGCAAAGCGAACCTCGGAATCTCTCCACGGGCCGGGGGCGGTGTTGGGGCGCAGGGAGGGGAAGTGAGGGCGACGCTGGGAGCGTCCACAGCATCCCTGTGGATTGTCGCGAGTCGCTTCCCCGTTGCCCGCGGAGGAATTTGTAAATGGAAGGGAGCGTGTGGACACCCCTCAACTATCACCTCCCCAGACACTTGTGGGGGGGCTTTAAAAGAATCAAAACACTGAAGTTGCCCACTCCTGAAAATGTGGGTGGGGAGGGCGACACGCCTTCTTCTAGCCCCTCTCCCCGCCCCCAGCCCGCCGTGGGACTCGGGCAGGACCCCCTCCCTCCCCGCAGCCAGAGGGGCGGGGAGGAGGAGAGGGAGGAGAGGCCGGGGCGAGGTTTGCTTCAAGAAGGGGCGTGTGGCCGGAGCGACTTGGGAGAGAGCGCGGAGGCAGAGGGGAGGGAGGGAGGGAGGAAAGTTGGCTTCCCCGACGTCAGCGCCAGGCGCGCCGGGCGGCCGCGGGGCCGGGAGACACCCCGAGCGGGGCAGAGCGCGCGGCGGCGGGGCGCGCTGGCTGCGACCCCGCCGGCGACGCGGCCGGCGACCCCGGGGCGGCTCGCGGGCATGGACAGCGCGGCCGCCGCCTTCGCCCTGGACAAGCCGGCGCTGGGCCCGGGGCCGCCGCCGCCGCCGCCGCCGCCCGCGCTGGGGCCCGGCGACTGCGCCCAAGCGCGCAAGAACTTCACGGTGAGCCACCTCCTGGACCTGGAGGAGGTGGCGGCGGCCGGGCGGCTGGCGGCGCGCCCCGCGGGGGCCGAGGCGCGGGAGGGCGCGGCGCGGGAGCCGTCCGCGGGCAGCAGCGGCAGCGACGCGGCGCCGCAGGACGGTGAGTGGGGGGCGTGGGAACGCGTTGCGGGGGCCCGGACGCGCGGGGGCTGCGGCTGGGGGCTCGCAGGGCCCAAGGGGCGGGCGCGGGCGCGGGCGCGGGCGGGCAAAGCCCCGGGGCGCTGGGCTGCTGGCTCCCACACTCGGAAGGCGCGGGGCGCGTGTGGCGGGACCTCCCGGGGGTGTGGGCGCCCGACGTGCGCCCCGGGACCGGCTGCCCAGCGGCCACGCTGAGGCTGTCCTCTCCTCGTGATGGAGAGGGCTGAGGTGACCAGAGCAACCCCGCCGGCCTGGGAAGGGGGTGGTGGCCTTTGGCCAGAGCCACCTCAGGTCGTAGGAACTGCGCGCGCCGAGGGCTCTGGGGGGTGGGTCTGGGCTGCCTTTGTGTCCAGCCCCGGAGTGGCCCTCGCGGCCCCACTCCCAACCCCCCTGGGAAGTGGGTGTGATCATACAGCTGGGGAAACTGAGGCTTCTGGGTGGCAACGCGACCTAGGCGCACAGCTGGGTTACAAACTCTGCCCCCTCCCCGCGCGCGACGCTGCCCCAGCTGCCAGGAGGTGTGTTTCAGACTTGGGTTCCTCGGCTTCGGTGGGAGGCCTGCCCCCACTCCCACCCCCTCGTCTGCCCTCCCAGCGGCTTCCTAGGTGGAATGGCCTGGCCCCAAGGAGCCGGCGAGGCCTCTCTCCTCCCGCTGAGGTGAAAGGTCATCAGGAAGAGACTTTAAAAACAAACAACCCACCCAAGTGGCTTTTTTTCAGAAAGCTGCGCTCGTTGGAGGGGTCCTGAGCCCTTGGCCAGAAGGGGGAGGTGGGCAGCTGGAGCAGAAGAGGAAGATAAAGCAAAGGTCCGGCCTGGGCGGTTTCATGGGGCCCCAAGTCGGTTTCATGGGGCCCCAAGTCGGTTTCATGGGGCCCCAAGTCGGTTTCATGGGGCCCCAAGTCGCCGCAGCTCAGCCACACCATGAAGAGGAAGTTGGTGGGGGGGGGGTCTGAGACCAGTGCTGGGTCCCCTAGCTCTGGGGTGCAGGCTGGCCTCCTGGAGGCTCTGCGCCTCTTAAGAGTCACTCCCGAGACTCTAGATGCCTTCCCACCCACCCCTGGGGATCCCCACTTCCTGCACCAGCGTCCAGGTCCCAGGGGAGCCCGGCTGGCTTCACGGCCTGCTTCTGGGATGAGAGGAGGCACAGGGAAAGCGGAGGGGTCTCCAGCCTCTTCTGCTGGGAACGTGTGCATGTGGGGGACACCTGACACATGCCTGTTCGTCAGAGGGCACCCAGCTAGTGCCATGTGTGTCTGGTGACCGCTGGCTGTCCCTCAGTGGCTTCCGCTACTGCCCACCGGC
Organism: Macroglossus sobrinus; assembly: GCA_004027375.1. Lineage (NCBI taxonomy): Eukaryota > Metazoa > Chordata > Mammalia > Chiroptera > Pteropodidae > Macroglossus > Macroglossus sobrinus. The sequence goes on along the minus strand of PVKZ01004981.1, from coordinate 7,703 downwards.
CACAGCAGACTGACCTGTGTCTTCACCCAGTGTAGTGAGCATGAAGCAGGCAGACCCACCCCTGGGTGCTGGGGGAGTCCCTGAGGAAAAAGTAGAAGGAAGGTGTCTGGTTTGGGCTGGGGGTAAAAAGGGGGTGCCCTCTGGTGTGGGAGGGGGAGCCCAGCCAGCCTCAGTTTGTTCCAGGATCTCAGGTCTCACGGGAGGAGCCGCTGGCTCTGAGCGGGGTTCCCCTGAAGGCGGAGGGGTGATCTCTGATTTCACCCTGGTGGATGAGGGGCTCCTGGGGGTGGGGGAGGAGGAGGAGCAAATCCAAGGTAAGGCAAAGAAGGAAGAAAAGGAAGCAGAGGGAAGAAACGAGAAGGAGAGAGGAAGGCCAGGAAATGGTATACTCAAGTCTTGCCAGAGGACGAGTGCCCGTGTCCACCCTGGCCCCTGGCTGTGGGGACAGTGCGAGGCCTTGCTTCTCCAGGACACAGTGTGGAGGCATTTACTGGGGAGTCCCAGAACGGATGGTGTTGGCTGGGGACATGAGATTGGGGACAGGGTCACTAGCAGCCCCCAGGGGTCGTCAGGGTGGTGAGTGGGCCTCCTTGGCAGTCCCCGGGGGCCGGGCCACCCTCCAGGAGAGCCCAGCGGGCCTCCAGGCCTCCTCCTAAGGAGGGGCTTTGGTACACTGGGAATACCCAGGCGCGGGGGGCAGAGGACACACTGGGTGTGGGGTCAGAGGGGGCGGGGCCAAGAGCAACAGTCAGTGTGCCCCAGTGATAGGGGACAGGGGGCCACAGGCAGAGTCGGGTCAGGCTCAGCCAGGTGCTCACTGCTACCTCGGCCTTGGAACCCCCGCCCAGCTCCGCCCTGGGGTACCACAGGGACATCTCCAGACCCCGGCCAAGTGAAGGCAACCCGGACCATGCGAGTTGCTCAGCGAGCTACAAGTTCAAGTTTAAAGGATTCTTTCGTGTCTGGGAGGGAGTATGTCTCCCTTAGTCATTTTTTTTTGGTGTGAAAACACCCTTTCTTTTACGAAATAAGGGATAATAACGGGAGATTATTTGAATATCCTTACTCGGCCAAATGAAAAAGAACGTAATTCGACATCATTCATCGGCTCGAAAACAAATCGCTAGTCCATGAAATCCAAATGTTTTATGTAGTAAGCCGAGCATCTCCCCGGGCCAGCTGGGCGCACTCCAGGGGTGCCCGCTGCCAGGAGAGGCTCGGGAACGGGGTGGGGCACCCTGTGGCTGCCCCCAGGCCTGGGAGAGTCCCCGGCTGGCCGGCTGGGTCTGAGCCTGCAGAGGGAAGGTGGACGAGTTGGAGGGGCATCTTTCTCTCACGGTAGATGTCCCTCCATTGCTGGTGACAGACAGTGCCTTCCCAAGTCCCGATGTCTCCAAGGGGACTTCTCGCCCCCCTCCTCCTGGTGAGCCCAGCCTGCACCCCTGGACTCTTTCCAACCCCTGGACTCTTTTCAAACCAACCCTCGGGGCGCTGGGACTCTGGTCCCCAGGCCAGCCCGCGTGACTTTGCCCACGCATCCCCCTGAGGATTCAGACAAGCTGGAAAGTGTGTTTTTTTTTTTCCCCCTGTGGCTTCTGGAGCTGTTTCCGGGTCCAAAGAAAACTACTCACACCAAAGAGAGGGGTGACTCCCTATTAGAAAAATAGGGGTCAGTGGGGCTGCTAAGGAGTTAGAAAAATGATCCCTTTTCAACCTGCCAGGTTCGCAGGCTGGACATTTTTAAAAACATTATTATTATTTTTTTTTAGTCGTCTGTTTTCTCAAAGCCACCAGTAGATGTAGCGTATTCTTGCCAGTGGTGTTCCCAGACCAGGCTCCCCCCAGAACGGTCCAAGGGAGGCTGTGGCTTCGCCAGTGACTCAGAGCGAACCGGGGTCTCGGGTTCCTCCCCAGTCCAGTGCTGAGGTCTGCGCCCGGGCTCAGCTATGCCAAGCGCGTTAGGGAAATACGCCCTCCTCCGCTGCCTTCGCCATGGCTTACAACAAGAGAAACCACATGAATAACTGGGATTTTCTTGCAAGCCTTCTCTCCTGCGGGCAGGGTGGGAACCGGGATGGGGACACACCGTAAAAATAAACAAAGCCCCTGCAGCCAGGTGGGGCCAGGCCCGGACCCCGAAGGCCCGAAGGCTGTTGGTCCACCTCCCAGACATTCAAGATGGTGAGGTACTTGAAGTCTGTGGGCACAGGCTGAGCCGGGGTGGACCAGAGCCCCCCAGGCGGGGGGTTTGGGGCTCCCTTCACGGAGCCGTTCTCCGAGCCACATCCGCTGCGGGTGACAGGACGCCAAGGGCCGCGTCTGGTTTGGGTGGGGACCTGCCCCTCCCCCTCGCCAGTCACGGGTGGGCAGGGCCGTCTGGATGACAGGCCTGCAGGGACCGTGAGACCAGGAGACTTGCCTTCAGTTTTTACAATTTGTATTGTGGTAAAATACAGCTCATGTAAGAGTTACTAGGTAACCATTTTTAAGTGTGCATTTCTGTGGCATTAGTTACATGCACGGTGCTGGGCAGCCACCACCCCCACGCTCCATCTCCAGAACTTTCTCATCTTTCTAAGCTGAAACTCTGTCCCTGTTAAACACCAGCTCCCCATCCCCCGCCTCCGGTCCCTGGTCCACTGGGGGTCCCTTTCCATCTCTGTGTGTCCATCTGCTCTGGGAACCTCGTCTATGTGAGATCAGATGGTATTTACCCTCCTGTGTCTGGCTTATTTCCCTGAGCAGAATGTCCCCAGGGTCCATCCGTGCTGTAGCGTGTGCCAGAATCTCCTTCTTTAGGGCTGAATAATATTCCATCGTGTGCGTACACCACGTGTTGCCCCTCCTCCATCGATGGACACTTGGGTTGTTCCCCCTTTTTTGACTCTTGTGAAGGATGCTGCCCTGAGCACATGTCGTCAAGTCGCTGCCTTCCGTGTTTCGGGGTCACATGTGGTCATTCTGTGTTTGACATTTGAAGGGGGCCACTCATACTGTTTTCCATAGCTGACTTCCGTTGTTCACCGGCCTCCCTGTAACTGACTCTGGAAGGTGGCGGCCACAGCATCCGGGGCTGTGGAGTGGGGGGAGATGGGAGGAGGCTGGCGGGTACAGACAGGCGCAGGGCTGGGGGCTGGGAGGACAGAGGGGTTTCTCCAGAACCGAGCCTGCTGATGACGAGCCTGCTTTCTTTCTCTCTGCCTCCTTCCGTCCCTTCCTCTCCCTTCCTTCACGTCCTGGCGGGGAGGGGGAGGGGAGGGGCAGAGCCATCTGCAAATGACGGCGCCCTGCCCTGAACGTGGGCTCAGGACATTCACCCCCTTGCACGATGCCAGGCGTCACACGAACGTTCTCGAGGCCCATCCTGTCCCTCATCGCCGTCTGATCTAGGCTGAGAAAATGCTCCGGGATGGGTCCCCCGGGACGCGGACCCTCACACAGGTGAGGGTGTCCCTCAGCGCGTGCCCAGGGGCAGGGAGAGAGGAGCGGGGGGCCGAGAGGCCAAGGAACCGGGCTTTGATGCTGAGAGCCCAGGGGGAATGCAGAGGGTGGCTTGTGGGAGGAACAGTGGTGAGCTACATCTCTGGGTTCTTGTTCATGCTTCTGGGGTGATCTTCCTCCTCTGTCTAATAGGTCATGTGGGTGGAGCTTGTGAGCCTGGCACGGGGGCCTCAGACCAGCAAACCACCCCCCACACACACACACAAGGACCCTTCCCTGTGGGTAGAAGCTCAACGGGGCTGGGGCTGTCACTGTTCCCTCCCAAATGACTCTGGGAAAGTCACTCTGGAGCAGTCGTGATAAGGCCTGCTTCCCCCGCTGACTCCCGAGGCCGGAAGAGAACCCTGTGTATGAAATGGGAACAGCGGGCACTCGTGTCCCTTACAGGTGTGGTGAGCCCTGAGTGGGCATAGGAGACCGTGCCTGGCGCATAGTAGGTACTCCTTACAGGGTCTCCGTGGCAGCCCTGGGAATCAATCTGGCAGAGCTAGTGGTCACCATCCCTGTCGTTTGAAGGCCCAGGAAAGCAAAGCAACCTGCCCGAGATGCCCCTGATGGGAGGGAGGCTTGGGGTTCACTTGTGGATCCCAGTCCAGGCCTCTCTCCTGCACAGCTCAGCATTTAGGCTGGAGGCGTGGGGGAGGGGAGGCCTCCTCACCTAGTTGCTGGGGCACTTGACTGAGGCCGAGGTTTGCCTGAGGAGCTGAAGGGGCTGGGGTGAGACTGACCACGGCACTCACTCGCCAGCGCTTTCTGTGAGCTGGCCGGGCCTCCACACGCCTCACCCCCTCATGGTCCTTTTATTATCCCCGTTGTGACTATGGGATCCCAGCCCAGGCTCATTCTGTCCCGAAGCCCCTGTCCAGGGCCACCCCCGGAGCCCCCCAAATGCTGGGTGGCCTGGCCAGGGATGGCCACTCCCAAGCAGGTTGTGGGCTGCCCTGGAGGCAGCTTGGGAGGGTCTCCTTGATGTCCTCAGCAGCTGGGCCTGGGTGACAGGCCTGTGGGAGACGGGCCAGGCCTGGCAGCATGAGGACTGCCAGGCCTTGGGAATAGTGGCCCACATGTGGCTTCCCTCACCCCCCGCAGGCTTGTCCCTGGCCACCTGGACACAGGGGAGCTGTGGAGGGTCCTTGACTCGGGATTATCGGTGGGACAGGCCCCCTTCCCCAGTCCACCCTCAGTCCTCGCACTCATTCATTCATTCATTCATTCATTCAGAAGTCATTCTGAGCAGAGTACGTGTCAGGCTTTGCGCTCGTACCACTTACCCGCTCAGAGGAAGTGGCAGAGCGGGCCGTTTTAAAAGTTGCCGAGAAAAGCAATCGCCCACGACGACCGTCCTCTCGTTGCCCCATCTGTGTATCCGAGAAAGAGCCTCGTCGCATCTTAATCTCAGAGGAAAGCGTGGTCCTCGACGCTGACTTCGTTCAGCTTAACCAAAACAAAACTCGCAAAGCGCCCCTATTTTTCCCATTTTGCGGGAGGTCCGTGAAAACTCTGTCGGGGGTTGGCATTTGGGGACCACATGGCGCACTGGGTTTCCCAGACTCAGACATGGAGACGCACACAAACCCACTCACACCCCCCTCTCTCTCTCTCTCTCACACACACACACACACACACACACACACACACACACACACGACTCCAGTCACACCACAGTGGGAGGACTCCCGCCTGCCCCGGAGATCAAGACCAGGCTCTTAATGACCCGGGTGGCCACAGGCAGCCGGTGACTAAATGAGCGGCCACATCACGCTGGACCGGGCCAAGGGTTAAGTGCCTTCTTTGAGGTGGTGAGTCGGACACTGTGGGAGCCTCCTGTGTACACAGAGGGAGTTAGGGAAAGTTTTCTTGGCCTGCTCCCATGCTGATCACGGCGAGGGAGACAGGGTGCCCTGCGGCCTGCGGGGGCTAGGCGAGGGGACAAGGGGCAGGGGCCTGTCGCGGGGTGCTCCCCGGCCCAGGAGGAGCACAGCTGCTGCCAGGAAGAGGCAAGGGCCTCCCCCCACCCCCCGCCCCCCTGGAGCAGCGGGGACCGCCTGCCACGCCAGAACCCCGGAGGCACGGAATCTGACGGTGTCCTGGGAGAGAAGGTCGTTAAAGCACCCAGATGCTCTCGCTGTCCCCCTTGCCCTGCGTCCCTTCCACATCTGGGAAGCTCTTGTTCCCAGCTTGGCTCCGAGGGGCCACCCCAATGACAGAACAGCGCCCACGGGGAGGGGGGCCCTTTATGGCTGACGATACCTTTTATTGCGTCCTAAAAATGAAGCGGGTTCTGGGAGACATTATTTCTGGTCTTCTTTTTGTGACCCGTTCTGCTTTTCTGTGTGTGGGCCGGGCAGCCAGGACGCGCCCCGCCTTACGACTCGCGACACATCCCCCGCCACCGGTCTGAGCCTCCATGTCCGCCTCTGAGGGGGTCGGAGCATCTGTGCGTCGGTCAACCTGTGGTCCCAGGAATCCCCCAGGGAGCTGGTTAAAATGCAGGTTCCTCGGCCCCATCCCGACTCATGGAATCAGACTGGAGGGCCTGGCCCGGGCCTCTGCATTCAGCAAGCCCCCAGTCATTTTCATGAAAACGATGAAAGGGTAAGAGCCTCTGTGCGCTCAGTGGGAAGCGGTCCTCCCGGTGAGGGTGAAGAGGCCGCACAGGGCCGCCATGCGAAGCCTGAGGCCGGCGGCATCCGTTGGAAGGGCCTGGAAGAGTCCAGGATACGGGAGGGGGGCGGGGATGCTCCGAGGCTGAGCCCCAGCCTTCCCAGAGACCCGACTTTGTGCTGTGCTGGGTGCAGGAGGGAGCCACTGACTGCCAGCCGCCAGCCACAGGCATTCACGGAGCACCCACCGAATGCCAGCCCTGGGCAGCCCAGAGTCGAGATGAAGTGGGTATTGTGATACCCACTCAAGCATCTTGGCTCTCTCTCTAGCTGCCAGGGCGGGGCGCGGTGGTCAGAAGCCTCACTGGGGTGAGGGGTGGGGGAGGGTCTCTCACTCCTGTCCCTGGAAAAGCCCCCTCCTAGCATCCTACAGGCCTGGAGTCCTCTTCACCCCTCTCACTCACCCTGCCCCCCTCAGTCCCGCAGGATTTCTTCACAGGGGGCCCTTGGGGGTAGGGCATCCGCAGCCCCCAGGAGGGCGGCCACCTCGCCTGGGTTTTTGCCCGCCAGGCCCCTGTCCGTCCCCCCGCCTCCACCCCCGGCCTCCCCTCTCACCGTGGGTGCAGACGCTCGCATGCCAGAGATGGCGTTATTCAAAATGACATTTAACCAGAGCTGGAATTACCACGCGAACGGCTGCAAACCTGGGAATCAAAGCCGAGCCGCAGGGCGCGCCTGGCAGGGGCCGCGGGCCGCCCCTGGCCGCCAGCTCCGCGCCGGCCCCCCATATAAAACCCCGCGGAGCGCAGAGGTCTTGAAAGCCAGTGTACCTCCTTTCATTAGACTAACAAATAACACGGAACAGAAAACATCTGTTCACAGCAGCCCCTAATGCGCTCAAGATGGTGCCGTGGGCAACCAGGCCAGCCAGCGGGCAGCCCCAGCCGCACGGGGCTCAGGTGTGGGCAGCGTGGGGCCCGAAGGACACAGCCTGGCACCCACTGGGCCTCCCTCCCTCGGCACCCTGGGGGGCCCCGGGCACCTCCTTCTCCACCTCCACCTCCCTCTGACTCACTCCATCATTCAGCCTCTCTTCTCACTGAGAACCAGCAAAGCAGGGTCTGTGTGCACGGGGACAGGGACCCACCGAGGGACCTCACTCAGCAAGTTGCTTCGCTCTGAACGCCCCCCTTGTCATCTGAGAAGGGCCATCGTCGCCTCCTGGCGGGGTAGTTTTCAGGGTGTTAAGAGCAGAATGGCCGAGCGTGTGAGGAGAGCTCAGGAAGGGTGATCCGCTGTCGTGATGACAGATGAGGAAACCGAGGCTCGGAGGGGTGAAGTGACTTGCCAAAGGTTCCACGGCAGGGGGCGGCGGGGAGAAGCCTCAGCGTCTACACCCGTTTCCGGATCCTATGAAGCCCCCTGCCTTCGGGGGACTTCGCGTCCACAGCTGAGGGTGCAGCGTGAGCTCGTCTTAGCGAGCGAGCGAGCCAGCTGATCGGGCCCTCGCTGAGGCCAGCGCCCCTTCAGAGCTCCCGCCACCAACCCCGTGGTTCCTCTAGATGTGACATCTTCCCAGATGGGGCCAGAAGACCAGGC